>JAFVLL020006853.1:0-43864 GCA_021397915.2 Tor tambroides
CTTTAGAAAATATTACATTATTCATATGAATGATAACTGTGGGATATTATAAAAATCAGCTTAACATTATAACACTTGAGCTCAAAAACAGCAACACATTATAAATATGAGTAATTGAGCATGTCATGTTGTAAAATATAGCTTATAGTTGCACACAGTTGCCTCAATTAATTCTCTATTAATGAACTGATGTGATGTTATTTGGCAACTGTGGCCACTTAAACTGCCATTGCATGGTTGCTCACATCATTATCAGCGAAGCTGTTGGCAGCATCTATTTACACTAAGGCTAAACAGTTTACTTTGCGCCAGTAAATACCAACACATGACAGTGTAAAAACAGTAAATGATACTAAATAGTGCATATAAATGATACTATTTAGATAAAGCGTAAACAGACATGATATGCTATTTGTACTTATGATACATTGTCTGAGCAAAAGTGGGCATGGGCTGAAATAGCCTTTACCAACAACACTGAGTATAAACAGCCTTTTTGAATCTGAAAAGATTAATGGCATAAAGAGGTATTTACTATATGCATATACTGTCACCCTGCCATAAAGTGCAAAGAAGAAAACCTAAAAACACGACATTTCTATGGATGATCTGTAAATCAGGAGTTACGTGAATCATAATAACCAAGTGTTATCCAGAACAATTGCTTTAGCTTGATAGTTTGCAGGAAAGAAAGTGGTCAGCACCCAAAGTTTTTCTTCACCAGATCATTTCCACATCTAATCCTGACAGACACAGGAACATTTTGTTTGCTCGCCTAAAACATGGTGAATCTCTTAAAGACAGAAAAGTGAGCGACGTGCTGAGCTATTTTAAGAGAAACCTTTTCCTCTAGCCTCACTATGAGGGCTTCCAGTAGAAAGTTTCACTTCTTTTTGAGGAATGACAAAAGACTTGTGAAATAATTGTGAAAAAATGCAAACTTCCCATTTAAAGGCTTATTCACCTTTAAGGCCTCAAGCAGGTAGCATTTTTCACAGATGCCTGTGGAATCTTTTGTCAGTGTGAGGACTGAATTGAAAAAGCAGACTGAATGCAAAACTATCTTTAACTTAACTTTAACAGTGTTCATAAGATACTGGACGTTATTAAGGTTTTGAATGCTTCTATCTATGTCAGACAGTATCTGTATCACATACACTAATATTAGCCATGGCCCAAATTTGTCATGGAAAAACAAAGTCTGGTTCTCAACTGTTTTTGCCTCAAGACCCAAATTTAATGCAAAATTTATGTAATAATACATTATTTATTTTTTTTCACATCAGTCTACACAAAACAAGCCTATTTATTTTGCTATCCTAAATACGCATGGTTAAATGGTTAGTCGCATTTCATTATTTGATTACCATTCAGACAGATCAGAACAGACTTCTGGCATTTTTTTTTTTTTTTGTCACAATCCTTTAGTTCAAAACCACAGTGCCAAAACAAATTGACGGAAAAAAATGCTACTATGCAATTTCCTATTGCATTGCCATGTCAACGATAGTGAAATATCCAGTAAAGCATCAATATTTACGAGAACTGCATCATGAGATCAGTGAGTTGGCAAGGTTAATTCATTGGCAACGTGCATTTAAAGACAACATCTACTACGTCTTTTCATTCGTGTTGGTGTGTGAGGTTCAGAGACAGAAAGACGGAAGGAGGGAGACTGAGACAGAGATGTTAACTGGTGCATGCTGAGCAGAATGACTAAGTGTATGCAGATTTGTGTCAATATGGGTGCCTGTAACTTTAAGCTGGTTGTAAATGCAGGCACAGCCATGAAAAGCACTTGCCTCTGGGAATATTTAACAGTCACAGATCTAACTGTTAGAACATTTAATTAGCATTGCTCATTAAACACAGAGACTAGGTGAACTTTAGTCCTACTGAGCCTCCTCACAGGGTAATTATTCTTTTCCTATACTGATGTCCTTCAGAAAGTGATGATGACTGGGCTTTTTTTAGTGTCTGGGATGTGGCTCATTTAGTTCAGACAAGAAACCTGCTATCTGCTGAGATTTCAGCAAAGCGATGATGCTGATGCAGATCTGCCCAACTCAAGCACATTTTTTACCTTCTGTCTTGAAACCTCTTTCAATTCATTTTCTATTGAGTGTGTAATATGTAATACAGCACACTCCCTGCTGGGAATGGGTTTAATTATTGCATGGTTTAAACTTTAGGGAAGACAGCTGCTGAAAAACTGGCAAGCATTAGTTTCAAATCTCACATTATACAACAGTTACTTATGGTCCTCGCAACAGTTGATCCTGCTTTGTGTTTGTTTGGAATTATTACCGTTACCAAGGCAAAAATAGACAATATAATTGGCCATACTGTGTCTAAAAAGTAAGGCAATCAAATTACAAAAGGAAAAAATAACTGTGCTGTTATCTGCAGCCAAATCACAGCCATGCTGATACTCAGTAGAACAGCACAATTGTATGTGTTGCATATTTGTCTCCCATCATGCATTAATTCTTCTGATGAAACTGCACAGATAGGTTTATTAAGTCTTCTGAGAAACAGCAAAACGTTGGAAAACAGTTGCATAACAAAAGTGTTTAAGAGCTATGCCAAGCTGGCTGTGATCACAGAAATCTTTCCAATAATGACTCTATTCTGCTGCCTCAATTACAGCTAAACTCGAAAATGTGCTAATTCATTTCTGCTGCTTCACGTCACAACAGAATACTGATAAAAAGTAAGTTTGAATAAAAGCTATTTGAAACCAACAAGTGTTTAGATTTGCACTCGCCTGTATGTCATTTCTACGTGAAAAATAACACACTACTGCCAGAAAACATCAACGCTTACCCATATGTCCGTTGAGTCATTTTCTCTTCGAGTTTCTCATTCACAAACATGAGCTTGGTGCTAATTAAGTGTAGGGAATGCACCGTGGTAAACATCTGCTCAGAAACTCTGTTGAGGTGGTTTCCCATAGGGAGACTGCTTTTTAAAATAAATAAATAAAATAAAATATAAAATAAAATAAAATCATTGTACATTTAAAAGAACAGCAGAGTCCACTTCAACTGCAACTCTAAGTGCACAGAAGAACAATAACGTTTAAACTTTCAAGCGATTTTTTTCATTCTGAAGAATGTAATCATGCATTGGTGTGGACGGACCTTAAGACTTCCATTTCTCGACATTCAGTGTTGTTGGTCAAATAAATGTGATATCAGAGATCTAAATTGTCCTTTTTTAACTATAGGGTGTGCTACAATGTTTCTGCAAATAAATTCTTCATTTTGCATTGGTTAAAATATATATATATATATATATATATATATATATATATATATAAATTTGGTGGGTTCTCAATTTTTTTTGTATGTAGTAAACTAAAAAAAAAAAAAAAAAAGGCTGACAATCCTAATGTCACAAGGTTAAAACTGTCGAAACAATAATGCAACAGTTTTGCAACTACCCAAAAAACTCTCAACATTACAGCTTCAAACACTCAAAGTGCACACTGAAACAACCTGAAGAACAGAAGCTGTGAGGCATGAACCATGTCTCTCCATTTAAATGTCAGAGTCATTGAGGAAAGAAAACATCACCACACCACCTCAAACAAAACTTTCACTCTTGTTGTACAAGCACGTCAGTCCTCCTCTTAGCCCGCGCTTTGGCACCATTAACAACACTGACGCAATAAGAGAGCAGGCCACATACTAATAACATTCTTGCACTTACAGGCTATTCACAAGGAGGAAATAATTACTTCTTGTGTTCCAGCCACTTTGTCCCACTGTTTTTATCCAATCTTGTATCTTTAGTGCCATGGAAAAAAAAAACACATAAATCACCCCCTCTTGAGACTCACCTTTGACCTCTGAGAAAATTAAGATGGCTTGTAACATAAAATGGAAAACTTTCACAAATATGCACATAAAGCGAGTGTATTATGTTCCAAGCTTTTAAACACACAGTAAAACTAACAGGGATTTCAAACTATTTGTTTGGCTTAATTTAAGTGCAATTGCATCTTATTAGTTTTAATTAATTTACTGTACATAGTAGCTAAACCCAAAAGTTGTCACAAATAGAAACAACCAAATTGTCCTAATAAAAATTACTTTGAATATCGAAATCTTTCTTGATGACAAGTACTTCCTTAGAAAAATACATGCAATAACTAGACCACTTTACATGAGTCCAATAAGTATGCTTACTAAATTTACTTGGAAGTCAATTGGTTTGCATACTTCTGAAAAGTAAAACTCAACCAATTAGATTTTACACTGTAGGTGGGAGGGGTTGTCTAAAGCTCAATTTAATTAGCATTAATTTGCAGGCAAAAAGAGCTTCACGGTTAACACTACGAGTAGTGTATGGTTAAAAGACAAGGTTATAAGGTTCCAGTGTCCTGTAAGATAGATATACTGAACGGGTGCCAATACTGATAAGCTTTAGTATACTGTATCTGTGACTTATCTCAAAGAAAGCCGAGCTCTTAAGGCTTCAACACAAGCCGACGGGAGTGGGCTGACACTAACACGCCCATTTTATCTCATAAAACAAAAGAAAAAAACAAGAATATGAAACACAAACCAATAAAAATAATAACAACTTATATCTGTATGCGCTGTATGTGCGTGCGTGTGTCTTTGGATGTACGTGCACGGAGGGGGAGGGGCTGTACGTGAACTCATATGTTTACATTAAATCTTTTTACGAAAACTACATGTAACACTTTTGAAATGTTATTAAATGTCCTTCAAACTCAAATAATAGCTATTAGAGCAGATATGCATCGATTTACATGTTGCTTTTTGGGACATTCTACAGGGTTTAAGAGCTGCAAATCACTGTAAACTCTCCATGTGGACAGAAACAAACAGGACTGGTTTATCATGAAGACACCCACAAACTCACCATGCTATGTGTTTGCATTTGCAGAGACCTTTAAATATTTGAATAACAGTTAAATGCACAATTAAGTCTCATCTAGTGATCGTCTATACAAGAAAATGACAGCGATGCTTCATATGCCCATTAGCCTCGAGACGTACCTGCTCCCGTCTCTTCTGCCAGCGGCCGCAGGGGCTTTCCTCCAAGATTTCACTCTCATCTTCACTCTCCTCCTCTTTCCCCCCGGACCCCGATATGTTCTCTGGGACGGACATAGTCATTTTACCCTTGCGTGCTGCTTTGACTGCTCCTTTAAGACCAACTGAGCACGCAGGACCTCCCGAGGCTTGCTGCAATGTTGTAGCTGCAAACGTGTTTCATTGACGAATATCGCTGGTCACGATTTCAAGTTACAGTTCAGTCGTCAATCGGATATAAACACTGCAACACGCGACACGATTTGCGAAAAGCGTTTTAAAAGCGAGATAAATTATTCAGTGCTATGGTGAATTTAATCCATCCTTAAGGATTCTTAGAAAAAGAATAAGACTCCCGATAGCAGACGATAGCAGGGTCTCTGGACGTTCAGTCGCAGTCCACCCTACACATAGCCTACTCAGTGTGCTAAACAGCCCGACCTACAGGCATCATTTCATCTCAGTCCAGCTTTCCCGACTAGCTGGAGCTTTCTGAATTTCCTCTTTTTAATATGCTACCGTAAAGCTTAGACAATATGCACAGTGATCCTTTTACTGTCCTGTGTCATAAAACAATTCAGTGCATGTCAGATTACTCAACCCCAGTCGTAATTTACACAATGCAAAGAGTGATTGGTCTATAAACTATATGGCCTACACATGAAATAATACTTCAAATTACAATACACGTTTGCAGCGTTGCCTTAACATGCCATTTAACACAGTATTGTATTGAGTTCCTAGTAAATTGTGACTGGGTGTAAACAGTGATGTGCATGTAATTTAGGCTTCCTCAAGTCAAGGCTTGCATAAGTGTTGCAACTAGTATTTCAATGGAGTGACAGGGTTTAGGCATGTGTGAAAACCTTCCACATCCTCTTAATACCCTTTCCCAGATCACATACAGTGGCCCCAAAATGTATTTGGACACTTAAGACACACTTAAAAAAATGGCATTTATTTCTATTTTTTAAGAAATATAGTTCAAGTATACTTGACAAAAATACATTTCTGATTCTATTTTAAATGATAAATAAATTATCATTTAAAAGTTATTACACCTGACTTGAGGGAAACTTCATACAGTATGCCCTAAAAATGACCTTGAGACTAGTTGATTTAAAAGTACAATTACAGAAATTCTACTAAAAGGGAAGTTAGTTGTGAGAAAGGGTCTTGCATCATGAATATAGTGACATTTAGACATTTTTAAGAGTGTCTTAGGTGTCTGAAAGTGTCAAAATACTTGTCCAGGGCTACTTGTCCAGGGCTACTCACTGTATATGTTTGTGGAGTATCTCACACTCACTGACACTTTCTGCCTTTAATTCTCTTTCTTGCGAAATCCCATGAGAAGTTGCATAAGTTGCTACTAGGTGTAGTATGAATAAATTTGCTGCTAATAATGTGCCAGTCATCAGCAATTGTACTTGAACATCGCTTTAATATTTTGTTTTTAATTAACATATATGAAAATATTTACCTTTCACCACATTATATTCCTTCATACACTGTTAATCAGATACTGAAAGTTTATTTCATCAGGTATTCAAGCACTTACATCTGTTCATTCTGTGCTTTGTTTTGCTTTATAAAACGTTTTACTACAGCCAGTTTAATTCTTTGAAATCATCTTCATTTTTGTTTCTTAGAAAAGCACTTCTCCCCAAGGTAACAGCTCTTCTACCTGAAAAAGGTATTTCCCTGCCAGTTCATGCCTGCCAGAATAACTGTCTGTTCTCTGTTTATTTTGTATATAGAGTTGATAAGAGCGTTCAGTCATCTGTTACTGGATATTTTGTGCCACCTGCTGGTAAAGCAATGTAGTTACAAATGAATATCTAATAATAAACTAATAATATGAATATCTTGCGTTGGTTGTGTGTTTACAGTGTACGATCTGTAGTTTTTGTCACCCAAATAGGAAGAAGCCCTTTACAGTAATTAAGAGTAAACAATAAAGATTTGTTATAGCCACACTAGTCACACACAGCTCTGGAGATGTGATGGAACAAACTAGAATAGCTCATGGAGAGCCTGAGAGGAATCATTGACATCCAGCTTTCTGTGCCACAAACCTCTGCATTGCTTTGACACAAAACACAGTGAGGGCACAAGTCCGAGTGACTTAGTCCTGGAGTCCATCAGAGCTTACAGAAGATTTTCCAGGAGGTGTTTTTCCCCCCGGAAAGGTCTGAAAAAGCATGACAACCTGACAGTGGAAATATCTGCTCTGCTTTTTGCACATTCATAGCCTGAGAGTGAGCATATTTATCTGATTCATTTTATTATTTTTTTTTACATTATTTATTTTTTATTTTATTTTAATATGAAGTAATTATGAGGACCCGCCATTTTAGGAGTAGTAAGTGATAAATTTCATGCCATAATTTTATTAAAAGTAAATATTGAGAAAACCACGTTAAATGGCAGATTAATATTAAGAACAGTCCATTGATTTAAGAATATTCTAATAATTTTAAAACGGAAGTGTTGCTATTTTAATATAATGGCAGGTAAAGTCGTTTGGCATGTCTGATGTTAAGGAATCAGTGCTGGCAAGTACAATCAGTTAGAAAAGAAAAATAAAGTACAAATCCAGACTAAGAACATATCTGAATTGCTATTAAAAATGACAAAAATGTGAAACATCAGCTAAAATGTAAAAAAGAAAAAGAAAATCTAAAACAGATTAAAACAGACGCAATAATCAGATACTTGTGTGATTGACAAAACCCTCCATTTTATAATCCAAACATTTTATAACTCATCTGCCCTTTGCTTTATACTTGGAAAAAATTCTCCTAAAAAGACTGAACTTTATATGGCAGAAATAGTAGCCTACTAAATTAGAATGCAGCCAGTATCTTGTTGTCACGTGGGTTTCTGTGAGGGACTGTAGTCTGGTCTGTAGTCTCAACCTGAGCCATGATGTACATGTGAATCACACGAATAAGACCAGTACATCCACATAAATCTGATTTGAGCAGTATATGACCCTTGCATGATAGGGAACTGACACCGCCGGTGGAGGGCACTCAGTAATACAGCTCAAGCTACGGCGTCTCGGTTTGGACAAAAAGTGTCGTTTCCAGTCCATCAATGACGATGGGTGACACGATTTTTGAAGAATTAGAAGATTTAATGCATTTTTCTGTCGCCGATTTGCCTGCTAGTGGATATGCAGTGATGGAGGAGATCCGACGACAAGGGAAACTGTGTGACGTTACCCTAAAAGTACTGTGCTTTTCTTTGTTAGGGTTAATTTGATAATGAAATGCTAACCAAGTAGCACTGGGCTGTCAGCATTGGGAGAGGCTAGTGAGTACAGACTCTGTTAGCAGAAGGAAGAGCTGTAATGTTCAAGCTTGTAAGGTCGTTTGTTAATGTGTCTCATTGCAGATAGCTCTTAAAATTGATATTTGTATATTTTGTATCAGTTTTAAAGCGAGTTATTATTCTAGTGTTATTTAGTTAGCATGTGCAGCTAACATCCTCATCAGCTGTACATGAACTATATATTATAAACTAGTAAAATACGGAGGAGAAACAATACATTCTGCTATTATTATTTTAACCTGTAGAATTTTTTTAACGACTTTGGTTGGGAATTTGCCTTCCATGGTCTGTTAAGTAGTTGTCACTTCCTTATGTTTAATGTTTAACTATATTGTCAAGCTGAGTTTAATAGAAACACCTGTGACAGCCAATATATCTTGAGCTGTTTGACTTATTTTAAACAACAGTTTCTAGCTCTTAAGTTAAGGTTTATTTATCAAAAGCATAAATAAAGCATGCATCAGTAATTGCAGAAATAAATGCATTAGTATTTCTGCATGAACAGAAATGTAGAAGAAAAGAGATGTAGAATATATTATAAAAGATTTAAGCGTTAAAAATGTAAACGTGCATACACACAATATAAATATTACATATATAATAATGTACAATGAATGATCAATAGGGCAAATTTTCTGAAAAGATTTCTGTACCAAAATAAAATTTGAGGTGGTTTGCTGACGACTGCTTGTTTTTGAGTGATGTGTGTATGTATATATATATATTATTATACTGTGTAAAGCAGCATTAGGAGAAGCATCAGCTAATGAAAGCTGTGCTCAGTCTCTGATCTGCTGCTGTGTTTTAACTGTTGCATCATCAGCCCTTTATGTGGGTCACAGAGAGCAATAATCCTCTTTATCTCTTTCACCTGACCTGCCTGTATGCATATCTTTGCTAACAGCTGGCTTATAGGACATATACTACAGATCATGCTGAGGATTATGGTGTACTTTCAGTATATCAGGTTTTCCCTAATGGCTCACTGCTCTTTCACATTTGCTTCTTTATTCATTGAAATTTATCTTGTCTTTTAATTTTTTCCTGGGAGAATGGTCATAATTTGTGTATTTGGGTGGAGGGTTAGTAATGTTTCAGATTTTTGTTTGCAACTCAATTATCAACATTAAACCAGGACATTTTTATGATTGTATATACAAGATGATTTCTGATCAAGATTTGTGTATCTGTCTGTGTTTATGCAGGTAGGAGAGCACAAATTCAGTGCTCACAGAATAGTCCTTGCTGCTTCTATTCCGTACTTCCATGCCATGTTCACCAATGACATGGTGGAATGCAAACAGGATGAGATCGTCATGCAGGGCATGGATCCCAGGTGAAGATACAAGCCTCAAAGGGACCACTGAGATCTCTAGACATGCTCTTTTGCGTTGTTTGTAAATGTATGTTAAAGTTTTCATCTCTGTCTTTCCTCTAAATAGTGCACTTGAAGCCTTAATAAATTTTGCCTACAACGGACACATAGCCATAGACCAACAAAACGTCCAGGCCCTCCTGATAGGGGCCAGTTTCCTGCAGCTTCAAAATGTAAAAGATGCCTGCTGCTCTTTTTTACAACAGAGGTAAAGTTAAAAAAAAAATTTCTTCATAAGACCAATGGGTCAGTAAGATTTTGTTTGTTTGTTCAAAAGAAATTAATATTTTTACTCTGCAAGGATGCATTAAATTAATCAGAAGTGACAGTGAAGACTTCTATGTATGTTTCAAAAAGGTTTAATTCAATAATTATAATTATTTGAATTCACATAATTTAAAAACTTTTAATTTACCAAAGAATCCTGAAAAAAATGTTTCCACAAAAATATTAAGCAGCACAACTGTTTTCAACATTTAGAATAATAAGAAATGTTTCTTGAGCACCAAATCAACAAATTAGACATATTAGAATGATTTCTGAAGGGTCATGTGACACTGAAGACTGGAGTAATTGTTGCTGAAAATTCAGCTTTGCCATCACAGGAATAAATTACATATTAAAATATATTCAAATAGAAATCAGTTCTTTTAAATTGTAATAATATTTGTATAATATTTCAAAATGTTACTTTTTTTACTGCATTTAGAAGAACATAAGAGATCTTTAAATAAAACTGACCCCAAACTTTTGAAAAAAAAAAAAAATATATATATATATATATATATATACATACAAATATAAAATATATATGAATCATAAAATATATATAAAGCATTGTTAGCTAACCATGGTTGCAAGTTCCATTGACCTTAATTGGTAATGACAGAAATTTCGACCATAGTTGCTTTTGGGAAAAGCATATCAGGCCATGAAGTGATAACTGTGACAGGTGTCTCTCAGGTTATGGTATTAAAGTGATTAATTTCACATACACAGATGATTCATTGATCCAGACTTGTTTCTAATTTGTAGGTTGCATCCAAAGAATTGCCTTGGTGTACGGCAGTTTGCAGAGACCATGATGTGCACCACGCTTTATGATGCAGCCAACAGCTTTGTTCACCAGCACTTTGTGGAGGTATCCATGTCTGAGGAGTTCCTGGCTCTTCGGCTGGAGGAGGTGCTTGAGCTTGTAGGCTGTGATGAGCTCAACGTCCAAGCAGAGGAGCAGGTCAGAGTCTTTGGAGACATTTGATGAACACATTGTAATGACATTGTAATGGCACGAAAGGATGTTGCTGAATGAATTGAATGTAGATCACACATTCTCATTGTGTCTCAGTGTCTCATTGTGAC
Organism: Tor tambroides; assembly: GCA_021397915.2. NCBI lineage: Eukaryota > Metazoa > Chordata > Actinopteri > Cypriniformes > Cyprinidae > Tor > Tor tambroides. The sequence continues at coordinate 11,143 of JAFVLL020006853.1, forward strand.
ACTATAAAGGAGAAAACCTGATCTTGTTTGTTGTTTGCAGGTGTTTGAGGCCGTACTTGCGTGGGTACGGCATTCAAGTGAAGATCGGGAGTCACGGTTACCGGAGTTAATGTCTAAAACTCGTCTGCCTCTATGTCGACCTCAGTTTCTTGCTGACCGAGTCCAACAAGATGAGCTTGTACGCTGCTGCCACAAATGCAGGCAAGTTTTTTATGCCCCATAATTGGACCTTTTGGCAAAACATCCAAAATATGACACTTAGTGATATTTGTGGATCCAAATCTATAGAAAATGTATTTTTCATCAAACTCTCTGAAGAGTTCCACTGATTTTTATTCCAAATATAGACAGTAGTAATAATAATATATTAATAATTGTGGAATTAATTATTTTTGGAAATGCACTTGACTTTTGCTCCTGACAGGGACCTTGTTGATGAGGCGAAAGATTACCATCTGATGCCGGAGCGAAGGCCACATCTCCCAGCCTACAAGACCCGACAGAGATGTTGCACATCCATCGCGGGCTTAATCTATGCGGTTGGGGGACTCAATAGTGCTGGTATCTACTACTTCACACTGTCTTTTTAGAAACCTAGTTGGTGCAAAATGTCAGTGTCAATTTTTGTTGAGGCAATATTTTATACACAGGTGACTCATTAAATGTCGTGGAAGTATTTGACCCAATTGGAAACTGTTGGGAGCGATGCCAACCTATGAGCACAGCCCGCAGTCGAGTGGGTGTTGCTGTCGTGAACGGGCTGCTTTATGCCATTGGTGGTTATGATGGTCAATCACGGCTTAGAACTGTAGAAGTTTATAACCCAGAAACTGACACATGGACCAAAGTTGCTAGCATGAATACTCAACGCAGGTAGGAAATCCTGAAATTGCCATATTTAATATGGGAGGGAAATATATTATATTTGAAAAGCTTTTTAATTGTTCATTGAGAAAGAACTAAAGTTTTTCTGGGTTTTGCATAGGTACATGTGAGATATATCTGATGCTCTTGGTCTGTCTTCTCTTCATTCTGCATTAGTGCAATGGGAACAGTTGTAGTTGATGGGCATATATATGTGTGTGGTGGATATGATGGGAAGTCTTCTCTAAATTCGGTTGAGTGCTATTCTCCAGAGACTGACAGGTAAGTCATACATTCTTCAAGAAATATTTAGGATTAATGTAGGGCTGTCAAAAATGTTATGATATTATTGAATAATGCTGTTAAAATACATAATGTAATAGTATGTGTGCCCATTATGCTGTTTTTTTATGTTGCAAAAGAGACCATTAATAATTAAAAAAAAAAAAAAATTGAATTTGCATTAGCATCATACAAATTAGTCAAAGTCATCAGTTGAATTTTAAATTCTTACTTGTAATGTAATAATGAGTATGTGGATAAACTTTCTAACCTGCAGAGGGCACTAACAACCTGGTGACTGTTTTTACACTTTACTGCATGATACTATAATTAAATGCTTAATTAATCTTGGCCAAACTGTATTTAATTCAAAAGGTTGTATCATGCAATCTTCAATATTTGAGCAGATAGTAAATATAAATGCAGCCTAATAGGTTTACTACTGTCTATCAAATAATAATGTTCTTAATATTATTAATTTCTTTGCTTATGATTTGTTTTTCTGTTCCTAATTGTATTGCTAGCTTGCTACTTGGAATTATATTCTTATTATATGCCGTTTTTATTCTTATTATATGTTTTAAATAAATAGATGTGTAAAATTCATGTATTACTAACTGATTACTTGAAGGATTACTTGAAACAGTGTTAAAGTATTAAATGCCATATTTATTTTCATCATTTAATTTATTAATATGTTAAGCAAAGACGCGTTCGATAGCATATTGGTTTTGGTATCGAAAATCCTTCGAATCACTGGTATTGGGTCCGTGACAACCCTATTTTCCTCTGTTTATTAAACTATCCATTTAGGAGTTCATTTGCTTTCTTTCTCAACAAACATTGCAGCTTTCTTTGGAATCAGAATGTGTCTGATTTCATGTGTTTATGTGTGTTTGTTACCAGATGGACGATAGTTACAGAAATGAGCGCAAGCCGCAGTGCTGCTGGTGTTACTGTATTTGAAGGCAGAATATATGTTTCGGGTGGTCATGATGGTCTACAGATCTTCAACACGGTAAGTAAACATCATTCAATTAGATATAAGTTACAAAATGGTAAAATATAACATTGTGAAGTTGCATAGGCGTTTGGAAAAAAAATAGCCTTGTTGTTTCATGTTTCTGCTACTAGGTGGAGTACTACAACCATCATACAGCATTATGGCATCCTGTCGCTCCCATGATAAACAAGCGCTGTCGGCATGGCGCTGCGGCCTTGGGTAGCAATCTGTATGTGACAGGAGGTTACGACGGCTCTGCATTCCTCAGTGGAGCAGAGGTGTACAGCTCAGTAGCAGATCAGTGGAGCCACTTAGTGGCCATGAACACTCGACGCAGCCGCATTTCTCTGGTGGCCAATTGTGGTCGACTCTATGCAGTGGGAGGTTATGATGGACAGTCCAATCTCAGCTCTATGGAAATGTATGACCCAGAAACGAACCGTTGGACGTTTATGGCACCGATGGTTTGCCATGAAGGCGGGGTAGGGGTGGGCTGTATACCCTTACAGCCCGCTTAACGCCACGGTCTCCCTCAGCCCATAAGGACATTTTAATTATTTAAAAATACAGGTTTTTGTACTGAGTGGTTTAACAAAATGCATTCATTATCCTTGGTTCACAAGTTTTTATCAGAGGTACTATTATTCAGGCTTTTTTTGAAAAAGCCAAAAGCAGATATGCCAGTACATCTTTAATGTTGACGAAATCCTTTTTTTTTTGACAACCAGATGTAGAATTCATACATGCTTCGAAAGCATTTACAGGAAATGGGCTGCACTTCTGCTAAAAAGCACACTTTTGCACTGTTATCAGATAGTGTGTATTGTGGGCCCATTAAAGCATCAGTTGTTGGGGAATATCATCATATATACATATAAATTTGTAATTTTATTCCTCTAAACTGGAAGCCAATTTAGATTTCTAGACAGGTGAAAGTTAATCACTGTTAACCCATGCCATAATTGGGAGAGTATAATCAAGAAGGTATGATTAATAAGGATTAACTTGTTTTTAATTATATTTTATCAAGAATATTTCTTACTTAGAAGTACTAATCGTATTTTATTTGGGATGATAATGGAAATTTAATGTGAGCAACTGACCTCTTATGCTAGATGTGCCATGAATTTACACTTTACATGGGACTATGTTTAGATTTGACCACTTTATTGACTTGAATTCTCTTTTAAATTTGAAAGAAATGTCTTTTTTTGGTCAAACTTTTTGATTTGGGGATGACCGATCACCAGCTCTGTATTCTGGATGGATGGGTTGTGGTATACCCATCTAATCCTATGTCTTGATTTTACTTTTTAATTTGTCTGTCGTATTTTTGAGAACCAGCACACATACCAGGGAGAGTGACATTGATGTAGGACTCTTGCTTTCAGGATTATTCACTATAGTGGCTTCACATCCTCTTATTGAAGAATGAGTGTTGAAGATTTATATGGAACATTCCCTCATTTTTTTGTGCGAAAAAATCCAAATTATTTCATGACTGTATAGACGTATACATTTTCAACTTGATGGTTTTAATTTCAAATAACACATCTGAAATTAGGATTACTGACTGTGAATTTTTAACACGGTTTATATTTTTCTTCTCATATTACCAATACTGCATTTCTCTGCTGATATTATTTTATGATTTATTTTGTATTAACTTCCAGTTGTGATGCAGTATTTCTACTTTTAATTTATTATTAGCTGTAATTTTTCCTCTTTTTATAGCATTGCACATGGTAGTTTGTCACATAAATGAGAATCAAGTTTACGTTTTACAGAAATCTAATATATATATATGGATCACATCTCTGTATGTGTTGAATATATTCCTCGGCTACCTCCGTTTGAGATGGGAGAGCTCAACAGGGACAAATATCGAGTCTGCCGCCCTGTTACCTTTTAAAACATTTCCATTAAACCCGAAGGAACGGCATTAACTGAGATCTGTTGTGTGGGACTAAAATATTCTCTTTCACATAATTCCTAAATGTCTTAAATAAACATTGATTTTATGGACACAATGCCGCCCTGTGCCGTAATTTTCTCTGTGACGCACGACAGCTTTGGGTCCCACCCTTTGAGTGGTGTTTTAATTGAACAGGCGTTTGTCTGTTCGCTGTTAGTATGAGACTGAAGATGACTGGGAACATGAAAAGAGCCCTGCTGCTGTTGCTGCTCATCTCTGTGCTGAACTTCTCAGCTGCTTTTCCTATGGAGCCACTTCAGAAGGTATTAAGGATCTTCTTTTTTCTTTTAGAAAAAACTAAATGTATAATTACAACTGTTTCTGGTATTGAAAAGTCTAACTGTAACTGATGTAATGCATTTGTTTTTCATCTTACAGACACCTCTACTGATCCACTCATCAGATTCACAGCCGCCGGAAAGTGTAACACTAGGAAACTCACAGGTGAGAAGCATCTTTATGATGTTATCAGACTTAATTGTTTGTATGTGGAATATTACAGCTCTGCTGATGTTTGTAGGACGTGAGGGTCAGCAGTCTTGGATTCCGTCTGAAAAGAGCCAGTTCTGCTAACACAAATAAACCGGCCCGTTATTGTGCTGGATGCTTCTCTGTCATTGGAGACCCAACGAGACCAGAGAAATGAAGTCTGCTGTATCTGCTGAATGAATAACCCTAAATATGAATATCTTTCAGTTTCTTTTGGAAACCATTTTTTAATCTGTTTATGCAACTATATTTCAGTATACTATTCCAGACTGTCATTTCTTAAAATTTTGCATGACTTTGCACTTTTTTTTAAATGAAATATTCAATACATTTTCAGTAAACTTAGTGTAAATGCAGGACTGTTTTTCTTTAAAAACTATATGTACTAGAAATGTAAGTCACCTATTGAATTTTGTTATAGCTTTGTGTTTTTTTTTTCTCATGCATGCAGTAAACTTGCAATTTGAGGATTTCCTAAACAAAGAAATGATAGTTCAGAACGATAACATGGATTTGAAGTAACGTCAAAGTGGCTGTTTCATAGACGTGTCATTATAACCGCAAGGTGTTATTATCGTGTTAAGGAGCTTCAGTTTTGACCATAGTCAATTATTCACATTTCCCACTCTATCATTTATGGCTTTGCTACCGTGGGAGTAAAATAGGATATAGGCACATAGGGTCAGAATATGGAATCACAGAGGCTAGTGTCAGAGAAACAACTGGAGAGTCTTTGTATATAAAATCTTCAGCTAAATGCTTAATAAAAATGAACTGAGGTCAATATTTTATGAGTGCATCTTCAGTTTATGCCTTTTATTTATTTCTAACCTTCACAGTAATCATGTAGTCTATAGATGGTGTAAATTGCAAGTGAGGAGAAACAAAAGAAAATCAAGCTTTTTGCAAAGATGAATCAAATATATCATTCCTGCTTGCTTTCTTCTGGAGCACCAGGAGTGTTATAACCTGATAGAAAACATCAAAACACATTTTTAATCGTCGTTGTTAATGTTAAGCCTATTGTTCGCAATACAAATAGATCACTTTAGAACTATATCCTGTAGATGGAAACAGTACCTTCAGTCTGTGGACTACTTTGTGATACAGATGTGGAAGGTGTGGGATCAATTTGTCCCTCAGGGACTGAAGAACCACCGGGGAACCTGCAGTACAGAAGAACATTATGATTACCTGAGAGATCGGTCTGGGATCACAGAAACTGAAACTAGGGAGGGTTTCTAAGAATTTAAGATTTTTGAGGAACGAGGAAGAAGTCTGAATCAGGACTTCAGTTGTCTTGTCCTGATATAAGCAGACTGAAAATGAGCCTTACGTTGAGGAGTAGAATCTGCTTTCCTCTCCATCCAGGATTCCATGATATGTTCCGATCTCAATTTCCAGCTTCATCTTGTAGTTGAGTAAGGTTTCATAGTCACGACGCTGCTGCTCGATGTCCCCGCGGACGTCATTGAGCTCAGCTTCCAGCTTTCCGATAACAGATCCCAGATTTTGGAGCTCAATGTCATGCCAGTGCTTGGCATCATTGAGAGCGTTCTCCAGGCCTCGTTTCTGCAGGGATCATGCATAGTTGAATACTGTTGAATACAATTGAATACTGTTGTGCTTTATGATCTTTGCTTTGAGAAGGGTGTCCTACCAGAGCTCTAATAGATTCGGTTTCGGCCTGCAGACTATGAATCTTGCACCCAGCATCATTGCACTCAGTCTTCAGACTCTCAAGCTCCTCTTCCTCTTGACTCAGCACACTGTCAGTTTGCTGCACATTCACAAATATACAATATAAAAAAATATAATTATTGTGAAATATTATTATTATTCAAGGTAACAGTTTTCTATTTTCACATATTTTAAAATGTCATTTATTCATGTGATGGCAAAAACTGGATTTTCAGCTGTCATTACTCCAGTCTGCAGCGTCACATGATCCTACAGAAATCATTCTGATATGCTGATTTGATGCTCAAGAAAAAGATTCATAAATGATGTAAAAATGTATTCATTCACTTTTAGTTCCTGATACCTAATGCATTAAATGAAACTACAGAATGAAACAGTCAATTATACAGTTTGGCGGTCATTGTGCAAAAATATTTGGCCGCAGGATGACACATTCAGAATCAAGTATTGCAGAGCACTGTGTGATAAAATAGTCTATTCCTAATAAATAACTCTAAGGGTTCATGTTCTATGGTTTACCTTGCACTCAAGGTAGGCATCAGTCTCAGCACGGTTCTTCTCAATGACCTTCTCCCAGTGGGAGCGGATAAAAGCTAGAATCTGGTCCAGGCTGGTCTCAGTGGGAGCATCCGGCTCATCAACCTCACGGCCAGACATCTGCTTATACAGCACTCTAACATCCTGAAGAAGAGCAAAAGAAGATGCTAACTGACCACTGAAACATCTCCTGCACTAATAGAGTTCTGGTCTTATCTCACCTCAATGTGATTTTGCTCCAGATTCATCAGCTCATTCTTCATACTCTCAATCTCATTCTCCAGATCCATCCTGGTCAGGTTTGCATCATCAATGACTTTGTACAGAGAGTTAATTTCCTCTTCCACTGCTTTACGGAATGGCTGCTCACTCTCATACCTACACAGTCATGCATAGAAACACACTAGACTATTTGAAGGAAATCCGCTGATGCAGATAAAAGCTAGTGCTAAGATTAAAATCTGTTGCTCTGTTTTAATCACACTCACACCTGTCTTTAAAGTCCTCTGCATTGGCTTGAACATTCTCAGTCTGGAGCATAAGTCGAGCGTTGTCCAGGATGGCCTCACTGACCTGACAGAAAGCAGAAATATGTTAGCTTGTACACCTGTAAATATGAGTATCTTTTTACTTAAAAAAAAAAAAAAAAAAAAAATATATATATATATATATATACATACACACACATAAGAAATAAAAGAAATATAAAAACATTTTATATAAATTAAGAATAATTCAGCATATTAAATTATTAAACCTTATTATACTGTATATTATATATTAAAACCCTACGAATCTAAAGCATATACTAATTTTATATATTAATCCTAATTTAATGTATTAAATTTCATATAATTTTAAATTTTATAATTATTTTATATATTTAATATATTAAACCATACCTCTTACTAATTAAAAGAAAAAAAAATGTGCTAACGGGGTAAGAAAAGAAAACTAAATTGAAGATAATTCTATACTACATTTTGTTAAATTGTTTGTTTAAAACAAAAATTGCCAGTGGGGTAAGAAAAGTGAGCTTAATTTATGATATTTTACTTAAAAAAAGAGAAGATTTATGTACGAAAATGTTTTATCTTCATCTTAAAAAAAAAAAAAAAAAAAAAATTCATTTTTAAGGAAAAAAAAAAGTTTAAAGGATGTTAAAAATATTTCCACTAGAAAAAAAAAGACAAAAATACTGTTTAACTAATTATTTTTGCTGTGTGACCTCTATGTATTAATCCAACCCTGTCAAACATCCTCCTACCTGCATATAAACATCCTCCCAGTCTTGTTTCAGGCCAGTCCATGTCCCAGCGCTGACGGCTTTACGATCCAAGCAGTGTCTGATCTGTTCCTCCAGCTGTTGGTTGAGTTGCTCCAGAGCATGAACTTTATCACGGTACTCCAGGAGGCATGTGTTGAGGCTGTCGAAGCCAAACTGGTGGCCTCGATCTCCAGGCTGGGTCACCACAGGAACACTGGTGCTTCTAAGGCCCTGCAGAAACACGCTGCTGATGCCCAGAGCTCTACGGGACACGCGTGTGCCCAGGCTGCTGGTTCCTCCAGTGGGAGCCATGCCTACAAACACTCCCCGAGGCGCAGAGGTGCCTGATGCACTCATGCGGCCCACACTGCCGGGCCGCTCGGGAGCAGCCTGGCCCAGGAAGGAGGATCGGCGTCGTGGCAGAGGCATTCCTGTCCTGATGCTTTTTAAGTGACTGGCCACTATCAGTCCATAGACATGACCACAATGCAAGCGTAAATATCCACTGACCTGCCCTCAGCTAAACAGCAGCAACTAAGAGCGCATGCCTCTTTATGGTGGCCTGGCCTTCTGGAAAGCAGGCTCTTTGTGTTTAGTACTATTGTGACAGAGACCTGGTGATGCTGGTCACTGCTCTTTGTTCATCACTGTTAGGCAGTTTTCGGCTGCCTCAGCACAGTGGTCTTCTCAGGAAAGCTCTATGTATGTCCCTCTCAGTAAGTATGACTATGTTTGACAATGACAGTGGCGAAACTAAACTATCATCACAATGACCCAAGAGAGCACTTTTGTGTGTGTTGTACATACGAGTGTTCGTGAGAGAAATACAGAATGTTATGTCACCTCTTATAAACAAAAAGCAGTAAACATGAACAAATACATAAAGAAAGAGTTGTTTCACAAGATGATTTTGCATTTGATAAGTAATCTTCACCGCATCTTCCTGTTTGCCGGTGACAGATGTATTTAACTGTCCTCAAAACAGAGAAGACAGAACATGTTTCCCATGAGAAAGTGATATGGTTATTTATCTGTATCTTTTTTTTTTAAAATCAAATGTACAAACAATTTGCATTTATATGGTCAGTGAGGCTATAAACAGCGTGTGGCTGACTGTTTGTTTAACCATAGCAACCTACCTTGAGAAAGTAAACATAGCAACATTCTGCACTTTATGTTTGTTACCAGATGGGAAAAGCATCCTCAAGTGAGTAGATGTATGTGCGTTTGTCTTATTATATATTCAACAGCTTGTCCTCGAAGCTGATTGGCAGAGAGGTGTTCCAAGAGTACTTAATAGGACTTAATTTGTATTATCATACTATTTGTTGGCCTACAGCTATTTCTTAAAGACATAAATTTACATTAAGAGAGTTGTAGAGTTTGCTAGTAGCATTCAGCTATTCAGTCCAGGAGCACTGGGACTTTTAACTGTTTTGTGTCACAGGATGTCCCGTCTGTGCATTAGTGATGGGAATTTTTTAAAATTACTCTTTCTGCAGGTTACATCAAGATGCCAGTAGGTGGCGACTACTGACTGTGAATGAGTTATGAATGAGTTATTCATTCAACTCATTTGCTCAAATCACTGATTCATTCAAGAACAGACTCTCTTTAGTGAGTCATTGAATCATTCACCCAAACAATTTGTTCAAAGCATTGATTCATTCTGGGTCCCAATTTGCCTACATATACTATGCCCTAAAATGTTGTATTATTTTTGTGAAGAAGAACATACTTTTGAGTGTGTAGCAGAATAGTAAGCAAGCTTAGGGACATACTACTTTGCCATAATTACGTCTGTAACAGACCGTCCTGTTGCTTTGTTACATGCATCCTCTCACCAGCAATATTAGACATTAGAGTCTGCAGTTTGAAATTCCACCAGAAATAGTAAACCATCCAGGTATCATTTGGGATACTTATTTCAAAATACTACGATTTGCTTTAGCTTTGTGCTTTTTTTTCGCATGCATGCAGTAAACTTGCTATTTGAGGATTTCCTAAACAAAGAAATGATAGTTCAGAACGATAACATGGATTTGTTATTGTTCTAATTCAATTCAAATTAATTCAAATTGCGAATACTATTTTAGGACAGATAGTATGATAGTATGCAAATTGGGATACAGCAGGTGTCTTAATCAGTGAGTCACTGAGTCATTCAGAAATGATGATTCACTTAGTTAGCAACAACATCACAGTTGCTTTGTTTGGAATTATGTTTGTTGGGTGAGCAAAAACACATTAACTGGTGATATTGTATCTAAAGCAAGTTTCTCAATATTAACTGTTGTTTTACAATATCACACATAGGTTTCACAGACAGGGCTTAGACTAAGCCAGAATTAGGCCATAGTTCAATTAGGACATTTCAGTAATTTTTATAAACATGCTTAGGAAAAAACATTACTGGTGTGCATCTTGAGACAAAACAAAGGCAGTAAGGCACTGATATATTTTAAGATCAGTCAGTGCAAGTTTCTTTCAGTTGAAACAGCTCAGACCTACATTTTAGTCTAGGATTAGGTTTAAGCCTTGTCTGTGAAACCGGGGGTTAAAGTTGTATTAACACTATAAGCCACTCTAGGATGCTTTAATCTGCATGATGCTAGTATGGTTATGAGATAGCAATATTAATTTGTGTCAGATTATGAAGATGTGATGTTTATAATTGGGAAATCTTTGTCATTGACTTATTAACCTTGACAGATCAGATCTTAACACATGACCATCTCTCTGGTGCTGTAGGGCTCAGTGAGAATCTGTTTCATAACTGTCTGTCACTGATTACTGAAAAGGCCTGAGGCTTTGTTCCAGCTGCAATATTACATAAGAAATTATGTTCCATATATGTTTGAAAGCCATTCAGGTAAATTCAGGGGCTTTCGGGATCTACTGTATGAAATTGAAAACGCATAAAGTACACCACAATCAACTTTGGTTTCACATTTGTTTCTCATAGCAGAGAGCTCTTAAAATATCTTGCTCAAAGGGGCCTTTTGAACTACTAAGGTACAGTTTGATGTACTTTTTGTCTTCCAGCCAAGTTCGTCACCAGAGTTCTGTTGGTTATTTCTGCATTATAAATAAATGTACTGTTATATTGTAAACCAAGTTGGATTAACCTAACCTATGAGTTTGTCTCTTGTAATAAACCTCAAGTATTAAAATAATCAGTAATGGAATAAAACCTCTTCCTCCTCTAAATAACCCTGGGAGAAGTGCAATGTACACTTCATAGCGTTGTGACATTCAAAGAAATTTAAAAAGTGTCACGCCTTTCCACTGAACCAGAGACAATTCCTCATCTGATAGGAAAACAACAGAGTGTGATTTCCCCTTCTCTTTCCCTGTTATTTATTGTTCAGGGGATTTTGTAAATGACATTTATATTATTGTCTGATTCTGAGTCTTTGCACTCTATTGTACTGAATGATTTTATTTATTATTTTTAAAGAGCACATTGTTCAAAACAATTGAGTTACTCATCAAATGATACTAGTCAATTTTTCTATTGGATTACATTTTAATTTCTTTAATGTCAATCACATATGTAGCAGCTGAGTATAATCATGCCATGGGCATGTGATGAGTTCGCAAAATGAGTGAAGGTATGCTTCACCTGCCATTAGAACAGGCACAAACCTATCAGTAGAGTCTGCCCTTGAGACTTTCAAGACCAAGCAGATGTCTGTTAGATTCCACTTTTTATTAATGTTACTGATGCCAAGCATTGACCTTATGCAAGAGATCTGTGATAATAGAATAACATAAAGGCTGAAGTTGACAGATTTCACTGAAAATTGCCTAGTGTGTCTCTAATCTAAGTTTTTAGCATTGTTTTCTTTTGTCTCCTAGCAACAAGGCACATGTTTCTGTGTGAGATTGTTGCCTGTGATCCTCAGTCCTTTAGTGCCTGATGTTTTCTCTGTAAAAAAATATGTTTATGATAACCAGTGTTTTAAGACCTGTTCAGATTTTTCAGTTGTTTTCAAAATTTGTGGTGTATTCCAGCCTTAAAGGGTTAGTTCACCCAAAAATGAAAATTCTGTCATTAATTACTCACCCTCATAGCTTTCCAAACCCATAAGATCTTTGTTCAGCTTTGGAACAGAAATTAAAATATTTTTGATGAAATCTGAGAGCTTTCTGACCCATAGATAGCAATGCAACTGAAATGTTCCCAGACCCAGAAACATAGTAAGGACTTCAGTAAAATAGTCCACGTGACATCAGTGGTTCAACCGTAATTTTACGAAGCTATAAGAAAACAAAAATAACGACTTTATTCAACAAATCTTCTCCTCTAAGTGACCGTCTTCCACCATTATTGAGAGTAACACGACACATGTGCATTTATTCCTCTGCTCGTAAACAAGGCACAGGGCATGCCAGCAGCAGCACGCGCATGTGTCATGGTACTGTCTCGTAAAAACGTAAAAGTTAGTGTTCTAGGATCTTTTTTAACTGGACTGAATTTTTTATGATAAAAAAGCTTGCAATTTTAAAATAGCTTGTAAATTGTTTATGTACTAATATTTAAGTATATAGTATGTTTATAGTATTTCTTTTTGAAATAGCTTTTATTTTTACATTTTCTGTAAATTTTTTGATTCAAGTAACTTTTGTTGTCATTTTTAATAAAAAAAAAAAATTCTATTTAGTTTTTTTTTATTTCAGTTTTAATAATTTCTTTTCTTCCATCATTTTAAAAGTACTTTATCTAATATTTATATTTTACTTTATTTCACTATTTTAATTTACTGAAGTTATTTTGTAATAATTTTCGTTTTAGTTAATAACAACACTGGTGCATTTTTTGTGGAACATTACGCTGTAAATCAGCATTTATAATGCTATTTTCTTGTGCTTATTCACTTATTCACTCAGGTGATTGGCTCAAAACGTTCTGTGGTTCCACAATTGAAGACAGCATATTTTAAAAAGTGTAGGTTTTTGGAGAACCTGCTTGAAAACAGCAAGTTTTTTTGAATTTCTGTTTGGTGACGCTAGGTTGCAGAAAGTCTTCAGTCATTCAAAAGAGATAAAGGCCATTTCAAAATTCTGATTCAGAATTACATCTTAGTATTTAGTAAGGTAAATGTGTATGACATGTTTGAAAAAAAAAAAATAGGGGTGGTATTCATTATTCATCTTTCACTGAAATACAGCATTTAGATTGAAGACCCATCCTAGAAGGAAAAAGTGCCTGCAGGTCAGAATTTTTTGAAGTTTAACAGACAACCGACGCCATACCTCTCCAATGAGACAAGTTACAGCTTATTCTTTCTCTGTGGAGTGTATCTTCTTGCACTGCCCTCCCTTCTTTAAGTGTATTTAAACAGTGATCATTAGTCTCTCACCCTGCCTGCACTCTCTGCTCGGTTCAGACTCTGATCCTTCAGTGCTCATCCATAACTGTACATCATGGCTTTGTCCATTTCGTTGGCCTCTTCCAGGATGTCTGGGGGATATGGAGGGTTTGGTGCAAGTGGTGGAGCAAGATTGGGTCTGGGGCTTGGGGGTGGCGCTGGCTTAGGTGGAAGTCTTGGGCTGGGTGGAGGACTGGGCTTTGGAGCTGGTGGAGGTCTCGGCCTTGGCCTTGGTGGAGGTGCAGGAGCTGGTGCAGGATTGGCACTGGGTGGTGGTGGCGGTGGTGCACTGGTTGCCAGTCCTGCATTCGCAATGGGTCGCGCTGTTGCTGCAGGAGGGCTCGGTGGAAGCGCCGCGCTCGCTGCCGGCCCAGCATCAGGTGCTGCTTTGGCCCCGATACTTTCCAGAGCGGCTGAGAAGCACACACTGTCTGGGCTGAATGACCGCTTTTCTACATACATGGCCAAAGTGCGGGCGCTACAGCAGGAGAACGCAGCTCTGGAGGCCAAGCTGTCCCAGCTGACTGGGGGAACGGATGTGTCCCAAGAGTCATCTGTGACTGCCACGGTGGAGTATGAGGCCCAGCTGAGCGAATATCGCAGCACATTGGAAACTCTCACCATCGACACTGTCAAACTGGAGATTGAGCTGGACAATGTTCGTGGAACTGCCCATGAACTGAAGGCTAAGTGAGTGTTTCTTTTTTTAATGACATTAGAGCATTATATTTTATGATACAATTTAAAAAAATGCTTTTTAATGTTATTCAAACACTTAAAATGACACAACATATTGTCGATAAATAACTTTTTTCTCTCTAAGGCTCGACTTTGAACAAGGAGTGAAGTTTCAGCTTGAGTCTGACATTGCTGCCATGAAAAAGGTGAGAAGAGTGACATTCAGTCACAGAATGTATATTGAAACTAACTTAAAATGTAATTTGTTGCATCCCTGTTTTAGGACATAGAATTGGCCTCTGACCTAAGAATTGATTTGGATGCCAAATACTCCAGCCTGAAAAATGAACTGGACTTTGTCAGCAAAACACAAGAGGAGGTACAAATTAAATATATGTGTTGATTAAAATCTGAAATGCATGAAAGGAGTAATCAAGATAATGTATATTTTTATTTTAAAAATCAAATTTATTAATATGTATATTTATTGTTTTTGCAATACAAATACAATAATATATAAAGACATTTCTTATGCTCACAAAGGCTGCATTTATTTGATCAAAATACAGTAATAACAGCAATATTGTGACATTTTATTAGAGTTTAAAATAACTCTTTCTATGTGAACATATTGTAAAATGCAATTTATTTCTGTGATGCCAACACTGAATTTTCAGTCTTCAGTGTCACACACAAAGTTAGATAGTCAGATAATAAACTATCTATTGTAGTGTTATGAAAGTCTTTGCTGTCACTTTTGATCTATTTAATCTGTCCTTGCTGAATAAAAGTATTCATTTCTTTACAAAAACAAAACAGTAGTCTATGAATAAAAGGTATTGTATTATATACATTACATTAATGTGTTATATCTGTCCCTGTAGGAACTGTCATCTTTGCAATCTAAACTGGGCACAACAACAATGGACACTTCAGTCTCAATGATTGAAGTAGACACTGGGAGGTCCTTTGACATTTCTGCAGCCCTCCACAAGATTCGAATGGAATATGAGAAATCTGTACAGCAACACAGAGAGGAGGCTGAGGCGTATTACAAACTCAAGGTCTGCACACAGGAAGTGCTCACATTGTCTAAATGTTTTGATCATTTTGGCATTCCAACTAATAGATCTTATTCTATGTACTTATGATTCTAGATGGATGAGATTCAGACAGCCAATGCCAAAAACACAGAGGCCGTATCATCGACTAAAGTTGAGATCACAGCAGCCAGGAAAGAGCTGCAGACGCTGAATTTAGAGCTTCAAGGGCTTGTGGCTGCAGTAAGTGTTTGACTTTTTAAATTATGCGCATTGAGATACAACAAATGTGTGATGTTGGCTAAAGCAAGACCTTTTTGACAGAGATGAAATGGGGTACAGTTTAAGCAAGGTATTTTTAGGTATTTTGTTCAGATGGTAAAGGTGCTCAACAGGAGCAGTTCCCTTGAGAAACAGTGTTCGTCAGCAGTGTGAAACGCTTCAGTGCAGGTTCTCAGCATATAATAAATACCTCTTGAATAAATCACAGCTGTCTGAGACAGGAAACAGATGACATAGGAAGTGGTTTATTGATCTCAGCCATTTCGTATTGGCTGCAAAAGCCCCAATGCCACAAGAGAAGCTGAGCTGCTGCAAAAGAGCCAATTTCCCAGACAACTCAACGTTTCAAGAATTTTCTGACATCATTTACAATAAATTCATTGTCTGAAAATAAGAGATATCAAAATGCTGAAGAATTAAGTGGAGTTTTTTGGCACTTTTTATGAAGCTGTATGGTAAAGTCGTACAGTTACTCTGAGGAAAGATAATGAAACCATTCTAGACAACATTGAAAACATTAGTCTTCGAAACATAGCATACCCTGACCCCCGTTTATGGAGACTGTTTGTTTTTACAGGAGACTTATGTTTATGTTTTCAGAACATGACTCTGGAGCAGAGTTTAGCAGAGGCCCAGGCCCAGTCCAGTGTGGGTGTTGCTGAGTACCAGGCACAGATCATTAGCCTCACATCAGCCATAGAGGTGGCTAAAGGAGACCTCCACAAACAGATCCTGGCCTACCAAGAGCTGCTGGACATCAAACTCGCCCTGGATGTTGAGATCTCCACCTACAGAAAATTGCTGGAAGGAGATGACTTCAAGTAACTATGTCATAAACATATGGGTAGTTCACATAACATGCATATGATTAATTCCACACCAGGAATTTAGGTTAAAATTTACAGTACAAGAGAAAGTGTGTATTTTAGGTCAAGCTTTTTTAAATAATTATTTGTATATGGGAGTCTCTGCAGCAGTGGCAACAGCATTAAGTTACCTTATGTAACATTATCTTATGTAGCTCCGCCCCTTTTCATCGCTGCGTTTGTTGTCTTCTGTATTCCGTTTGTATTTCCATAGCGTGAACGTAAGATCGTACAAAGTTATGAGCAATTTTCAGGACTCACAATGGCATTTTCTATGAATAATGATGATGATGAATGATGATGAATAATGAATATTTTGTGTAATTTAAGGTGTTTAAATCATAACTGTAAACTCACATGTCGGACAGGAAAGTTTTGATTGGATTTTCTTTTCGTATTACCTATCCATAACACCTGTAATAATGTAGTGTTTACTTTATGTAACACCATGCCGCAACAGCTAAAATCTGTCTACACTGGACACGACAAAACAACTGTTGCAAATCATCTGAACTTTCTGTCAGTACGTCATAAATAGAACGAGGCAGCAGTTTACTGTCATCAGACATTAGTCGTGTCGCGCCGTGCCGCATCCAGTGTAGACAGCATCACTGATTATAATGAGTTCTGTAGTATTTTGTCGTGCAGCGCTGCGCCGCTCGCGTCAGTGTAGACACGGTGTAACGGCTATAATTCTGCTGTTCCACAAGCGCCACCTTCTGGCAAAGAGTGAATTTGCATATTCACTTTTTCACATTTTTACGCAGAACAGCGTTGTAAATGTTAACTGGCATATCAACACATGGAAAAAAAAAATCGAAATTCTAAATAATTAATCGTCAAGAAGCTAAAAATAAATAAATAAATAAATAAATAAATATCTGGGGTTGGAGGGGCCTACTGTAAAGCTGTAATCCAGGGGCCTCTGGTTATCTTAAGGTGCTCCTGACCATAACACACTTACAAACCTGCTAGAAATGTCAAGTCAGCTACCTTTATACAGTTTGGGCTGATAAATATAAAGCGATTTTCGTTAGATTTGTATTGTTTGTTGCATTTTTTTCTTTTTTTTTCATTATTACTCTATGACTTTCAGGGTGCCTGAGTTTACAGAGTCGTCCTACACTTTTTCAGGTGAGAGTTGCTTTTGTAAGTTTCAATGTCTTTGACTGAATGGAAACCAAAATCTTGTGCCATTTTAACAAATTGAAAGGAAACAAAGCAGTGATGGTATCAAAAGCATTAGGGACAGTCATCAGGGAGTTTCCTGACTGCTTTGTAAAGCTTTTGTGGTCAGACGGTTGTATCTTATTGAGTGTTTGGTTGGTTACTGCTAATTACTGTTATATTTATGAGCATACATTACATGACTGTTCAAACCAACAGAATGTGTCTGTTAGTACAGCCACGAGTTTGAATTTTTCATGACGGAGATGACATAGAATGATTTCCCTACTATCTGAGATAATAGAGAGGTAGATGACCAAAGTTTCACTATTCTGTCACCATGTACACACCCTCATGTCATTGGAATAGACAAGGAAAATTTTGAGTTCAAGTTTTAAAATTTGCATTATTATTATTCAGTCACTGTGACCGGATCATAGATTTATTGAGAATCAGATTAGTCTAGATTGGTCAAGATAGCCTTTAAAATTCACTTTTGTGTTCCATGATGAAGGAAGATCATGTGGATATGGATCTGTCCCTTTAAATACACCCTACAACTATGAAATTTGGCCTTGACGTGACAGCAGATGATCATTCTGTTTTCCCTTTTCATACACATGATGAAGTGACGCAGTTGTTGACATCTGGACTTTGCTGGCTCAGCTAAAGTGGAAATCTGTGGTTTTTATGGGGAAAACAGTGTGTTAATCCAATACATTTTGATAAAATATAAATAGCACCATAGGGTGTACTATAGTTTTTATTATAGGCTTTCCTATTGAATAGTAAAGTCCGGGGGCATCTGCGCTTTTCCATCCTGTAGGAAGGGCCCTGCCCCACACCAGCACCCCCCGGGACTCCCCCCATAACCCTGCCCCAAAGGACATACAAACTAGAAACTTCCTGACAGGCAAGTTTCACTCTAACATGCAAGGGCAGCGTAGGACAGAAACTGCTTCAGGTTTATGAATGTTATGCATTTGACTAATTATTATTAGTGCTCTTCCCTTGTCTTTTTCTCTCTCTGTTTATTACTGTGTCTGTCTTTATTTCCATTGTCCCGTTTTCTCTACCAACAGCTGGGCAAATTAAGGTCAAAGAAATTATTACAGGTACATACGCAATCATTTCAACCATTTGATTTGAAGTGAAATTCTGTTTGTGGAGTTTTCATTCAGCATGTGACTTTGCTGTATGTCATGAATAATGCTGGCATGTGACTTCCCACATCTTTCCTGAACAGAGACATCAGTCATCTCTGATGCAGATGATACTGAATCCTCTTGAATGATGGGAGTCACCCAGTCAATGCAGTCTTGATGAATGCAGACCCCCAGCCCAAATGTGAGGAGTCCCATCCTTGTTTCTCCAATAAAGCTGCATTCTGGATGAAATCTTGTGTTTCATTTTTCTCTATATATAATGCTAAGCATCAGTTTACAGTTCACATTTAAAAAATCAAATAATTTTGGTATTAGCACAGAAAAACTCAAAATTAATGCCAGATTCCTGTTTGGACAATTATTTTTGTGAATCAGAGTAGTCAGAATGAATGAAACTGAACATTATCAGAGTTTTCAGCACTACATATGAGAGATATGACTGTTTAAGACTAGAATGATTCAGTTGAGTGCAGTTGAGGTTAATGCGTTTGATTTTTCCTTGGTTGGGTCTATTAGGTCCCTAAAGGGACATAGTGATGGTAAAAATGAGATGGGAGGAAAAATTATATTTTAAAGGGGTCATAAACTGAGAAACATTTGACATTTAAGAGGTCATTGTACTATAATAACATCCTGTAAGTTTCAGAACTCAAAACTTTCTCATTAGTCTAAAAAGAGCTTATATTGAACCCAGTCTGGCAAAATGACAGGTTGTGGAATGTGCCACTCTATGATGTAATAGTGTGGCTAAACACCACCTCCGCAGAAGAAGATCAACGCCTGCTTCTACAACACTGCCTGTTTAGCCCTGCCCACCGATTCACGCATGTAGTGTAAATTACGAGAGAGGCAAATGCAGGTCTATGCAGAAATCAAATGATATAGATGGCTCCGAAGACAACAAGACACTGTGCAGTGCCAAGTTGTGGAAAAACACAGCCTTTGCATTGCCTTCCTTCTGATCCCAACGTTAGGAAAGGGTGGATGAACTTTATTTTTAATGAAGTTCCAGACCGTGTAAGTAAGAACTTGGTCATTTGTTCACTGCATTTTTTACCACGGATTTGTTTACAAACAACTCACAATTCCACACAGGATTTTCAGAAAGATTGAAACTAAAAGACGATGCTGTGCCGACTATATTGGATCTGACAGTAATCTCGCACCACAGAAGTGTGAGCTTTTATTATATGGTCACTATTGATCTGCCTGTAATTACAGATTGTTTGATATAGTATTTATAATGCGTTTTCAACTTAAATCATGCCTATACAAACAGAGCATTCCGATGGAGGTAGAAACAGGACAGAAAATAGCCTATTACTTCTAAATTATGATGTTTTTTGATGTACAAATTTTGATAACATTATAAGTGGACCTCAGACAACAGTACAAAATAATAAAAAAAAAGGCAGTTCATGACCCCTTTATTTCTTTTGTGTTCTCATGCAGTATGCTTGTTATGATATGTTTTCCTCCCATCTCATATTTTTTCCATTATTTAGGGGCTCTGTAATTAGTGGCCATTTACACAGAAAGGAAATGTGAGACGTGGGCCTGCAGATGTGTGTGTGTGTACTTGTTTATGCTACACTGTGGGGACCAAATGTCTCCACAAGGACAGTAAAACCTGAAATATTTTACAACCTGAAATTTTCCCCACGAGGGGAAAAAATTATTTAAAAAATTATTAAATTATTAAATCAAAATGATTTTTTCAAATTCTTTTTAAAAGTTCAAAAGTTCTTTTTTTAATTTAGAAACTTTGGTTAAATATGTCTGTGTAGCACACATTTACATAACAATAAAGCGTAGTGCAAAAATGCAAATACAGCATAGTGCAAAAATTACCCTAAAAAGGATAGTTCACCCCAAAATAAAAAAAATTCTGTCTTTTACTCACCCTCAAGTTATTCCAAACCTGTATTATTTTCTTTCTTTAGAAGAACTTTCTATTTATAAGAATGCTGGTAACCAAACAGTTGACGGTAGCCATTGACTTCCACAGTATGGAAAAAATACTAGGCTATGGAAGTCAATGGCTATTGTCAACAATCTTCTTATGTGTTCAGCAAATGCAAGAAACTCATACAGGTTTGGAACAAGTGGAGGATGAGTGAATGATGACAGAATTTTCATTCAGTTTTCATCAATATCCCTTCAAACTTCAATCTTGTGTTTGGTGGTGCTACCTGTTTTTGTTGGATGAAGTAGCTCTTTACAATGATGCTACTGAAAATGCAGTTACTTTAGTTAGTTACTTCCCAACAGCCACCAGAAGTATGTGACCTTTGTGTGTTTGTGCTTTTAGTTGGTTCTATATTTTATAGCAATATTTTTGAATAAATGTGTGAATCACTTCTTCTTTAGATACATGGATGCTATAAACTCCTTCAGAAGTCTTTTAAAGTTGCTGTCAGACAGTTGTTGTTAGAAGATTTCATGTTTCTCTATCGAGAAAATTGAGGAAGTCACGCTTTGTGAAATCACGCTACCATCATGTCATTTGTTTTTCTCACTTTTTTTTTCTATTTTAATTTTTCACTTTACCACTGTGATGCCACAGTGCTCATAACACTGTTCAAAACATCATGTGACTTAGAAGGGCATAATGGAAGTGTAGGCACTCAAACAAACAAACCCAAACAGATGTACACCTCAGTTCAACCTTACTGTAGAGAAGAGAGTTAGAAAAACAAAAAGAGTGAGTGACTACAACCAACCAAGCAGCTACTGACAAGTAGCCAGCTAACAATCTGAAATCTTTCTTATTTCACCGCATATGTCAAATAATAGCATTAAAATGCATTTTTGGGTTTTGCAAAGTGTATGAGTGAATTAATAAACCCTCCAAATGCAAACAACAGTTATGAGGGGGCGTGTGATTATAAGTGCTTTGTTCCTCTATATAGCCTTGTGGTCTTAGCATGTCGTGCAAATGTTCACCGCAGAATGTTCTCAGTAGTACAAGGTACTAAATGACAAATGTTTGTCCTCATCTTGCAAGGGCACAACCGTTACTAGGTGATGAAGGTTTGTCATGCAAACTGACGTACCAAGAGGGACACCACCTAAATCATACGTCTGTTTACACTGATTTAAAGCAAGACATGGATTGCATCAGCTTCTATTTAGACTTAAACAATGCCTGCATCAGTGATTGATCATTTTCAGTTTAGTGAAATAACCTACAGATAAGGATTTTGTAAAGGCTAGCTCTTTTTAGCAGTGCTTAACACCGAAAGGAAGCATGAATCACATGCTACCTCCTCAACGGTTTTTGGAGTTGAAACAATCAAGTCTTAAACCACAGTTTGAGGAAGGCCTAAAAACTCAGTTAAAGAGATGTGTGTTAGTGCATGTGTTTCGTTTGACCCGGTCACTGAAAACTGTAAAAAAGAGGAACATTTGGTGGTTGGCTTGCATAAAGGACACCTACGGAGGCCACTGGGTTTAATTATAGACATGTAGAGAACATCAACACCCTTCACCTTTCGTGAAATACACCTTGTTTCCATTTTCCAACATTTTCCAATTCATGCGAATCAATACACCCTACAGATTATCGCACAAAAGGACAGTTTTTAACAACGTCAGTCTTATCACTGAAAATCATGACTGGAAATGAGCGATAAGACGAATTTAGCAATCAGTATCGCATTCTGAAATGGCAGCAACAGATCCAAGATAACCTAAATCTTCTTGAAAATGTCTTGAGCCTGACCTTTACGAGAGCACAACCTAATCTTGTGTATCTATGCTAAGTTGTTTATCGCAACTTGCACTCTTATATCAGATATTTTATATTTCATATTTAATTATTCCAAGGGGGAGTGTGCTGTACTGTGTCTGACGTGATAAAGAGGAAACGTGTCCTTCAACACAGGATATGGCATAATGGTGCACATAAAAATAAGTCAAGTATGTGTCTGGTGAGACAATATTAACGATAAACAGGATGTCTAGGGCACGAAGATTCA
Organism: Tor tambroides; assembly: GCA_021397915.2. Lineage (NCBI taxonomy): Eukaryota > Metazoa > Chordata > Actinopteri > Cypriniformes > Cyprinidae > Tor > Tor tambroides. The sequence continues at coordinate 33,815 of JAFVLL020006853.1, forward strand.
CTTGAGCAAGGAACCAAACACGCAATGACAACGTGTAAAAAAAATCTGCTTTAAAGATATCATCTACTTGTGTTGTTTCTGATGTGTGTAAAAGTAAATGACAATTAGTAAAAGTTAGTCACGCTAAAACTTCAAGCGTTATGCATAGTCAGGGTCAAAAGTTTGTTTGTATCATCTTTATTGCGCAAAAATACTGGCAAAAAGTTGCTGTGCATGTCATTGCTTAATTCCGTCGGTTAACGAATAGTCAGTGTGTTACTTGTGCTATAAGAACTGGATCCTGTCATGTCACTGCCAATGTGACTGACCACAGTGACAAACAAACCTTGGAAAAAGGGAAGATAATGATAGTTACAGGTGCTTCCTTGTTTTTTTTGTTGTATATTAATCAAGAGAGATGAAAACAAGAGTTCAGTATAGGCAAACTAAAAATCTAATAAAATTCAAATGAATTTAGATGTATAACATCATAAATGAGTGAACAGAAGAGACAGTATACATAAGGTATGCCTAAGACATTCACTCTGCATACACAATCTCTCACGTCAGAAAAGCTGGTTAAGGTGCTAGTGGAGGAGCTACTTAACTTCCTCTTCTTTTTTTTTTGTGAGTAGAATGAAGCACATTTTAGTCCTGTGCATGCAATTATGTATCACCACAGATAAAGCTGCATGATGGTGTCATGATACTGAGGAGTGTTTTCACACAGGTGTGTGAACGAACGCATCACATCTAATACTCAGTAATTATGATTTTGAGTGATGTCCAAAATGAAATTGAAAACAATATAATTTCCTTTTTTACTTTGTACTAAAAAGGGCTTAATAAAAAAGGGCTCGTAAACAAACATTTTTGATCTGTTGTTGTGTTTAGAGGTGGGCCTGTGAAGGAGGGAAAAAAAAGTGTTAAAAGTTCGTGCTCTTGTGCGTCATTGTGGTTAAACCTCAGACCTTAAAAGCTTCTGCAAAACAGACATTTTCCAGACGGCGCCAAAACAACGAGAAAGTGATCTTAGCGATCAGGAAGACAGCAGACAGCAGCTCATCTGTATTACTAGTCCTAATTTTTCTCAAAGAACGTAGAGTAAGTACTGGCTTTATGTAAAGGAACATAAATTGATAATGATAATGAATTGAGAATTGATAGTGTTTAATTTCAGTCTGTGCACTGTTTTTGGTTGTGGATATTTGTGAATATAATATTTAGTGTACTCTGGCATGATAAAAGTGAATCTTTGTTAATATGAGTATTTTTCATATTTTTTTTTTTTTACTTATTTAAGAACAGAGAAGATCAACAATGAACATAACCGAGTCTTCGATCCCGTTGACTGGGCTGACTTCAGACTATGTAAGTGATATCTGAATATTTACATTAAGTGCATGCTGTCTCATTATAACGTTTGTATGCATCTTTAACATCAACATTATTCCAGTTTAAACGCACAGTAACAGGGTTAATAAGATAACAGCTCAGTAAGACATGCTTTGCTAAATTTAACAGGATTATGAAAATTCTTCCACAACTATGGGTGATTATGAAGACGGGGAAATATGTGACAGAGCAGCAGTGCGAGAGTTTCGAAGGTACTATGAGCCTGCTCTCTATTGGATAATTGTGATTCTGGGAGCCATTGGCAACACTCTGGTGGTCTGGATATACACACACTTCAAAAATCGCCTGAAGGCCATGACGGACGTTTATCTACTGAACCTGGCTCTGGCCGACTTGTTCTTCCTCTGCACTCTGCCCTTCTGGGCTGCTGACTCCATCTACGGTTGGACCTTTGGCTTGGGCCTCTGCAAAATTGTCTCTGCCATTTACAAAATCAACTTCTTCAGCAGCATGTTTCTACTTACCTGCATCAGCGTTGACCGCTACATAGTGATTGTCCAGACTACCAAAGCGCAGAACTCCAAGAGGGATCGTCTCGTCTACAGCAAACTCATCTGTGTGTTAGTCTGGTTCCTGGCTGCTGTGATGTCCATCCCAGAGTTACTCTTCGCTCGTTCAAAAGAGGACGATCAGGGCAATCACTTTTGTATGATGGTCTACTGGAACAATGAAAACAATCGTACAAAAATACTGGTCCTGGCTCTCCAGATCTGCATGGGCTTCTGCATCCCTCTAATAGTGATGATCTTCTGCTATACCAACATCATCCGCACCTTGCTGAAGACGAGGAACTTCGAGAAGCACAAGGCCCTGCGGGTCATCCTGGCAGTTGTGGCGGTGTTTGTTGTCTCTCAGCTTCCGTACAACAGCATGTTGGTCTTCGAAGCCACTCAGGCAGCTAATACGACCGTCACAGACTGTGAAGAGGTCCAGAGCTTTGACATCGCCGGCCAAGTTATGAAGAGTCTCGCTTACATGCACAGCTGCCTAAATCCGTTCCTTTATGCCTTCGTTGGAGTGCGTTTCCGAAAAGATGTCTTTCGACTTTTCCAAAACCTTGGCTGTATTCCAACCCTCAAGAGCTCCAAGTTGCTGCAGGGAAGCTCTCACCGTCCCTCTGTTATGTCGGACACAGAAACCACCAATGCGCTCTCATTGTGATTGGTGTCAGAACACTGTCAGTGAGGCTTGCTTAGCAAAGGCTTCTGTTTTGCTGCAGGTGCTTAGCATCTGAGTTTCAAAGCAGAAGTGTGAGGTTCCATGGGAGCACTTGCATGATTGAAAACATGCTGTCTGGTGGAGGGTGAAGTAACCTGCTCACCACAATGAGATGGCTGCACACTTGAATACTGCATAACAAGAATTCTCTTTGTTTGACTGGGCCATTGATATGTTGTTCACATAACTGTGAACTTTATGAACAGTTTGTGGCAGGGAGAGTGCATGGTTACTGGTTTGCCCATTTAACTGTAACAATATTTTCCATCTCTTGTTCAGCATTAATATTTTCAGTTCATCTAAACAATGTGATTTGTCATGTATGAGCACTGGATTTCTTCTAAAAGTGTTTTTCTTACAAAAAATTAAGAATGTTTATAATTGTTGTTGTATAAAGATATTTTTTGTCTTTTCGTTGCTGCAAAAGTATAACTGTGAATATTTTATCCATGATTTAAAGCCAGTTGTGTACATTCAGGGTATTTTTGTCTGTTTTGTTTTTACTTCACACCAAAAAATAAAGTATATATATATATATTTGCTGCTCATTTTGTAAAACTTCAAACAGTATATTAAAGACAAAATGTCAATAAAACCTGATATACAGGCTTCCTAATTGTAGTCTTATTCTCTTACATTTTCTCCAACATGCATTGACATCATCACTTTTGCACACAGAACAGTTTGTCATTGGGGCAGTACCCACAAAAGTTCATCTTTGTCCTTATCTACCCTAAATGGTGGCTGAGGGTACTAATATGCTTACTTTAAGGCTAAATAAGTCACTAAATAACATGTGCCTTTGAGAGTACTTTTCCAGTCACAAGATATCATTTCCCAGTTTCTTTCTCACCATTTCTCCAAGCATATTTCTTTCAATAAAAAGGTGTGAATAACTGACAACTTTTAAATGTGATGCTTGTCATTCGAATCTGGCAGACGGCCAGAAGTGCGTAGTGTGGCTAGAACCATTTGGGACTATGACGTACACTATCTGTCTGGTTTACTCACTGTGGGTCTTGTGGGGAGACACATATAAACTAACCAGAAAACAGACACGTGCTGGCACACACCATGCACAAGAATTTCAAAAATCAACCAACGGCACATTAAAAAATACCTTGAATTCAATGGATATACAGGATGTGGCACTGAAAATCACATAAATTTCGACATCATGTCAGTTTATTAGGATGCAAACTGATGCAAAATGTGTTCTATTGTACATCAAATCTCTACCTTATCTACTGATTTAAAAAAAAAAAAACTGCTGAATAAAATGTAGCCATAGCTTTAGCTTTTTGTTTAAATTATGTTTTTTTTTTCATTTATTCTTTTTAACGATTTCAAATGTAAAAGGCATTGCAGTTTCTTTCAGTTTCCTTGCTTTTGAATATATTTTTTTGCAGTGCAGAGAGGGTCAAATAACCACAAAAACAAACACACCTTAAATCTCTCTGCCTGCTCTACTCACGACAGGAAGTGGCAGACAAGCCAACATATGTTCTTTCCAGTGTGTGCAAGTACATGTGACTGACGCTGGCTGGCTTGTAGATGTCAATCACCGATAAATCATATATACATATACATATCACCTAAAAAAAATACAATTTAAATAAAAAATTAAAACATATAATAAAAAAGTATAAACACTACATGCACGTTGTGACGTATCAAATCAAAAAGCTTATTTCAGAATTTTGGTCAGATGTTTGTCTTTAAAACTCCCCCTAGTGATGAACATGCACATTTTCCCCAGCATGAAACATGTTTACAATCTTAAAAACGTTTAAAAAAACTTAAAAAAGAGTAATTTATTGAGTCGTCTTGCAGCGTTTAGAATTATCCTAGCACACAGATGATAAAGCTAACACTATACACGTGGACTAAAAGGCACAAAAAATGAATTCAATGCATTTTTTGGTTTTAAACAAACCTCTTTCTATCCCCATAGCATTCACTTACAGTTGCTGCTGCATGTACATAGCAGCTCCATAGATGAATGAATGGATGATGGCCTAAGATGGCAGAGCGGGCGGCGTGAAGGGTTGCCATGGTTTCAGCATTCCATTATTTGTGTCGGACGAGGAAGTAGCATGTGCTTTCATTTTTTAAAATATGCTTACATTTGATGACATATAATGAAGTTCACTCATCAAAATTCAGCGACTGTCGGAAATGTAGATGACGAAGAAAAAAGAGCACTTGGAAGAACATTCCACATGTTCTTATCCGGTCGAAAGGATCTATAATTTTTCTATGGAAAGCACGAGGGATGAAATCAGCTCTAAGTCGCATGGAGTGGCTTGCAGCGCACCTACTGTTTACCTGTCTACTGCACCTACTGTAAGTGGCAGTAATATCAAATATAAACTGTTAAATACATGTAAGGACGAAAACAATCACTATTTAATATGTAAAAAGAAGAATACATAAAAACCAATCACATTTCAGTATGCAAATTAGCGTGACATCATCGCTTACCTGCCAAGCGTTCTGAAAGTGTCAGTGAGAGACTTTGAGGTCATTCCAAATTTTGAATGGGGTCTTCATAGAGTATTATGAAAAGAAATATGAGAGTTTCAGTAGTGCACCAATAACTAGAGGTCTATGTGTGCTTGCCATGAATTTGGCTTATATCATTCTAGTGTAACTGGCGGGTCCAGAGCAAGTCTAGGACAGTTCTCACTCCACCACTTGAAGGTGAGTGAATGCCTACGATACACTTTTCATAGTTTTATTCCAGACTTGCAGGGATGTTTTATCTTGACAGCTTGTTTCATCCCAGGTGCCTCTTGGTCAGCGGAGTGTGATAAGTTAAGGGGTTTATATATATGCAAATTACCATTTATATGGGACTCCCCCAAAAAACAGAACCTTTATATATATATATATATATATATATATATATAACTTTTAATATAATATATATATTATCGTAGTCCAACAGCATGTCATCAATTGGAGTTTTGCAAATGTCTTGTTTGAAACTTTGAACCTTCACTAATTTGTCTTTGCCTACAAAAGTTTTCAAATATTAACAAACATTTTTTTTTTTTTGTCTCTGGGAGTGAAATGTTTTTAATAGATGTATATAACTAGACAGTGTGTCTACATAGGTAACTTTAGATGACATATCCTTTGTCTATTGACACTCTTGTTTGAATATTCTGTGTGTTCACAGGACGTCTACATTACTCAGTTAGTACAGCGGCTGGAAAGTCTGCACATGTCTGCGGTAGTGAACACACAACAGGTATCAGTGTTTCTTCTGCATATGAAGTTACTTGAGCTGCCACTGTAACTGAGTATTATTTTGTTTTTATATACATATATATTTAAAAATTAATTTAGATTATGCATGTACAGTAACTCCAAGGTGTAATAAATGTATTTAGACATTTAAGCTACACTTAAATGTATAAATGTCATTGCATTTGATGACAAAGTATCAAACCAAGTGGCATTTCTTTTAACAAAAAAATAAAATAAACTAATAAAAGAAAACTAAAAAAAAAAGTTCTTTTCAATGTTTGATATTTTGTGACATTCAGTAACATTTATACGTAATATGTGTGCAAATTGTACATTTTGTTGAAAATCATAAAGATTGCAGTGCATTTTATTTTGTAGGTATCTTTAGCAGGCAGCATTTCTAATGGCTGTACGGCACAGGAAGCAACCACCTGTTGCAGCCAAACAAAATCATCCCAAGTGTAAGTAGATACTGACTTCTTACTGACCCATCAGGCATTGACAGCCAGATGACAGCCATCAGTGTGACAAGGTTATCTAAGTGTAAAGCATTTTGAAATATCAGTCCTATATACATTGGCAGTGGTGGTATTATTTGCAATAGGTGTACTATTACCTACCTATATGTTTTAAACTTTGTGTTTAATGTAAAATGAATATGTTAGAAATGTAGATGAGGACTTGGCACAGAGACTTGCTGTGTTTGCCAGGAATCTTAACCTTTTGTTGAACTGAATGTAGCTTTGTATCATGCTGCAACACTAGACTTCCCACACTTTGCCAGCCTGGAACTGATACTCCATGCCACAATGCTTTGATATCTATTAAAGCGGTTAAATGGCATCTAGAGAAATATTTCTCTTGTAATTGACATTTTTATACTACTATTTTCTTCAGCTCAAAGCAACATCATAAAACCCAGTTAAGGATGCTGTCACACACATGGCAGAGGCTTGGTCTTCAGCCTCCAATCCTCTGGGACACACAAGAACACATTTCTCAACATAAACCTGAAGTAGAAACCAGACCAGAACTGGAAATCCACCCCATACAGGTCAGCCACATTGTTTCTCCAAGGGACGAACGACCAGAAGAGATCAAGACAATTAGTAATTCCCTTTGTAGCAGATCCAATAATGAACCTTTTGAAGGAAATGCAACTGAACCATCTATATCAGTCGAATCTGAGAACAGTGACCTCTCTGACCAAGAGAAGGACAATAAACCTATATTAAAACGGGAAACTGCTGTAGAATTGGACCTGAGGCCAGACTTATTTGACAGAGATCCAGAACCTACAGTGACTGGAGAAGGAGAGCAAGTGTATCCTGAAGTTCTTCCATTTCCACTCAAAGATCTCGATTTTAGTCAGTTGCAATCCACGGCAGATGATTTGGAGAGCCAGCAGAACTTGTGTTTAACCGACCCTTGTCTCACAGCTGTGGCTGCACGCATGATAAAGCTAGAGAAACTTCAGACTGCGACTATACAGAAAGAACAAGGGAAAGCAGTCAGGTCTCGTCCAGCAACTGCTTTGGTTCGAAGCGCCAACCGTCTGAGACGTGTGGAAAGCCCTTGTTCTCAGGTAGAACATTTGAGGACTAAAGGCAATAATTCTGTTTTAGAAGATGTAACAAAACTCACCCTTTCTTCAAGCTCTAATTCAAAGTCTATACATCGTAACCGCCACTCGCCAAATGCTGGAAAGGTGTGGATTGGATTTCAGCAACCACCGGCTTTACCTAAGAAACCACACTCTGGTGTGGTCAAATTAAAGAAGACTGAAGCCCTTGTTCAAGATCTTCTTGTTCATTTGAGGATGTCACAAAAATGCAGTAGTCCAAATAGCTCGAAGAGATGCAAACCCTCAAAGAAAGTCATGCCAAAACCTCAGAAGGCTTCTTCTGAAAAGACTAGTGTTCCTGCTAAAGCTCTTTGCAGGAAAACATGATATAATTATTTTTAAGGGTTTTAAGCTTGAAGATTGACAGTGTGTTATTACCTGTGTGTATGTTACTGTATTTAATGTTCCAAATTCAATACAAGTTGAGCTTCATCAACATTTGTGGCATGCTGTCAGTTACCACAGAAAAATAACTTTTTGGGAAAAAAACATCTTACACAGTAACCCAAAACATTTCTTCCGTAGCTCTTTGTTTTATTTGAGGGCTGTTGGCTGCTTTTTATTGATACAGACAAGTGATAAGGAACATGCGCTAACCACATGCAGCAAAACTAACTGTGATACAGTGTTTTCAATATATCAAAGCACTTCTACGTAAAAATGAAATGAAACCAGACAATGTCATTTTAAAATGCACCATTTATTAATATTCTTCTGCAATACTGGCTGTATAATCTGACACAAAATGAACATTGTTATGCTGTGTACAGATGTCGGTAATTTCCCCCTTGAGTGGTTAAGAAGATGAGCTCTTGAAAGGCACTTCAATAACAGAGTAGGATAGCAGCTGGCCGTCAGGATCTCTCTCACACTTGGAATCACACGTGGCCATGACAGTATGGAAAATTTTAACACTTACCCTGAAAATAGAATTGAAAATGGTTAGTTGTGGTTAAAGGAACGGTTACATTTGTGGGCGACATGCAAACATATATTTCTCAAAAATGAAAATCATTACCTTTTGGTTGATAAATCTGGAATGTGTAATACCAGATTGTAACAATTTTTATGTATGTTGAGTCAATTTATTTAATTTTAGGAACTTGCATTGTATATATGCATTATATATTTAGTGAATTATAAGAATGCACTGTGTGAATTGCTTATAAATTGCAAATTTAGGTGGTATTTATCAGGTTTAGGAAAAAATTGGGTTATATTATACTGTATAAATACATTTGGATTTGACTAAATTATTTTAAAAAAAAAAAAGAACAAAACCAGAATCAGTAACTGTCAATTTTTACCATAGGCTAAATGAGGAACTACTTATTCAACCACATACTGTTTTGTCAGCTTAAAATCAACAGCTTAATTCTCTAAGAGCTCGCTCTAAAACAGAAACCTTTTTCCAGATGAGATTTCCTTTAAGAGTCTTCTTTAACAGACAGCACCTACAATACAAAGAATAAATATACCAGTATTTTGGTACATTACAGTAAGCACACATTCTTGAAATATCCTGGGGAAATACACACTCATCAGCCGACACACAAGGTGACTATATCAGTCCATTTTTTTAGGTCTTGAATATAAAACGGTCCAAGAACGAACCTCTGTGGTTCACACCAATGGATAAAGCCAATGCAAGGTCCTCACAAAGCTGAATATGGATAAGTTATTCTGTGATCAGACCAATAATAACACCGGTAGATAGAAATAATAAAATAAAAGCGTTTTAATACAGGAAAATATATAGCTGCCCTTATATTTTAGAAAAGGGCCCCATCATTATATTTGGGGTCCGAAAACCCATTGTCTGCTGCCAAGTTCATTAATATCATCTCATATCTACACCCTAAAAAAGATGGATTAGAAATGTAAAATAAAGACATTAACTGATGCTACACATGAGATGGGTACATTAATCCTATGAGAATTAGCCTCTGAGCTGTTCATTTCTAATCAGAGCTTTGCTTTGTGTTGGATCTAAACATGCCTTTAGGAGTGACCTGGATAAAGGGCCTTGAGGAGGTCTTGTCCTTTTGAAAGCAGAGGCAGGCAGGAGGATGATGGACAGACATGTCTCCATTGGCCAGAGAATATACTCGAACACAAAGAAACAGTGGGAGAAACAGCAGTTAGTGTTGATGAAACAAAACCCACCATAAGGTTCCTAAGACGGTGAATTATGTTCTTGTTATTATGATTAACTCGCATGAAATGCTTGAAAGATGGACAACTTGTGGGAAGTCTAAATTCATGTTTTTTTCCACCACAAAACAGCTTTATTTTTATATTGTTTAATGATAACAAATAATGTGAATTTACAATAAATTCAAATTATTCCATTATCATGCAGGACAGGCTTTGCAAAAAATAACAGGCAGGTGATTCTTCCAGCATACTTGTGTATCTTTTAGATTTGAAACATAAGGAATTGAGATATGAATAAAGAAGCAATTACCGCTTGTAACAAGCAGATTCATAGATCAGAGCAGGAAAACCCCTGTATCAAAAGACAACATTGTCACAAACACAAGAACAGTCACAAAAAA
>JAFVLL020006854.1:0-13437 GCA_021397915.2 Tor tambroides
CCTTAGATCGTTGCATTTTAGACGGCAGTAGTGTCGAAGAGTCATCAGTAAGTGCAGGAGTTATAGAAGTCAGTGGCTCGTTGCTCTTTTTGCCTTTCTTAGTTTGTGGGGCCATGTTGTCTGCATATGAGGCTAGCCTCTTTGTACGTACCTGAGGTGCTTTACCTTTACTTGCTGGTGGAGCTTCACTCTCAACTGCCTCAGAGCTCCGGGCTCTGGTTTTCCCCAAGGGCTTTGCAGTTGGTCCAGAACCTGGTTCTTGTTTGACTTCAGCATCAGTGGCTCGACTTCGGAGACTCCGGTTTTTGTCTTGAGGCATCAGTGCTCCTTTTTTCAACTTCTTGGCAACAGGTCTTTGTGGACAGCTACAAGCAATGTGCTTACTGAGGCTGGCTGGGTATGTGAACTCTCGGCTACAGTATGGGCATGCATGGACCTTATGAGTCTCCTCTTCCTTTACCCGGGTTGTCGGTTTCTTTATAGAGGCAACTGACTTGTTCTTCTGAGATATGGCTTTCTGGACAAGCTGGTTTTTCTTCATATTTAGCGCTGACAACTTTGCTTTGGATGTTATTTCTTGGTTAAAATTGAGCCTTTTCGGTTGACCCATTCTGCGGAAAGCATTCTGCCCAGCAGTAGCTCCTGTGGTGGTAAGAAGACCATTCGGAGACTGTTTCACAACCTGTTTAAGAGGAATGGGATTCTTCTTAGGGGTATAGCGTCTCTTATCGCTAGCATTAGCGCAAACTAATATGTGCTTATGTAGCTCAGGCATGTTGTCAAAGCTGTTTCCACATTTAGTACACCTGATCGCAGTGCTAAATGTTTGGGGGATGTTGTGTGTGGTGAAATTAGTGGCGGAGGCAACCGAGCCATCAGGTGTTCGGTTGTGGTATGGGAAAGGTGGAGGCTTATAGCTGGGGTAGTGTTGATTAATGCCAAGACGTACATCTGTACCTTTCGGTTTACCAGCCTCAGATGCCATAATCTTTATTGTAGTGTATAGTTCTTCTGTAGGGTCCTCATGGCCATTTTCCTCTTCTTCCACCTTCTTAGTGTCATTGTTGCGCTCCTTGGAAGAATCTTCAGAGGTAGCTCCAGCAATCAAGCCAAGAACAGCATCTTTCTCCACATTTGCGTAAGCAGGATCCGTGTAATTCTGAGGTCTGAGCTTCCCGTTTTCAACGGCAGTGTGAGTGCAACTCTGACTTGGATGTAGGTCACTTTGATGTTGCTGGAGATTGCAGAGGAAGGCAAACTCCTTTGAGCAAATAGAGCAAATATAAATTCTTCCCACCCCATGGAGAGAGGAGCGGTGCTCAAGGAGCGCAGTCGCGTTACCAAATAACTGAACGCAAAACTCACACTTAAACGGCCACTCTGATGCATGCTCTATTATATGGCCACTGAGGTCCTTGATGGACCGAAATGGCTCTTTGCAGACGTTACACACAAAACTCTTGACAAAAGTCTCCCGTTCTGGTGTCTCAACCTCATCAGAACTTCTTGGTGGAGTTCCAGGTGAAGTGTTGCCCCCATTTGTGGTTATATCGACCGGCCCCTCGTTTTTCCCTGTATCCTCTACAACAGATTTATCAACCGCTGAACTCTTCTGGGAAGAATCCAATTCACTGAGGAAGATCGGTGAGGAGGGTTCCTTTTTAGGAGTTGATTGTACTGTAGAAAGAGAAAACTTTGATTTGTGTCGGCCTTCTGTTTTAATATTGAGGTCTTGAGGGAGAGTTCCTTCACGGGAATGGCTTTGGCTGGTTTTAGAAGCAGTATCCCACTCTAGGTGAGAAGAACCTGCTTGATCTGCATTTCTTAAAAACTGAGGCTTAGAATCAAGGGTTGAGCCCTCAAGTAGTGTTTCCGACTTTGAAGATGAATCTGCTGTACAATGTCTTTTTGCATCCTGAGGCAGTGGAGAAATCGCAGGGCCTAACTTCTCAGCAGTTTGGTCTGATTCATTAACAATGGAATTTAATGCATCGTGGCATGATTCTGTTAAAACAGATGAATCCGACACTTCCTCTAAACTATCACCTGCCTTGGGGGACATTTTAGGGGACAACACAGGAAAAGGGCCAGGTGATGAAGCATCTGAAATCCGAAAATGTGGCGATGATAAAGGTGGAGGTGATGGGATAGTGGGTAAAACTGGAGGAGGGGGTGTAGATGATGCTATACTAGATGAAGACGGAGAGGACGGATTAATAGTCATAGGGGTCAGAGAGGGAGGAGAGGTTGATTCACAAGGAAGGCGCTCTGATCCTGATCCGGGACTAGAAGGGCCAACACATGTGGCACTATCAGAAGACGAAAGAACGTCAGGGCTTCCAAGAGCATTGCATCCTTCGTCTCCAGGTGAGTTTAAGCCAGCATACTCGTTCATTAAGACTTTCTCTAAAATGCTGGTATTGGGTTTCTTTCTTTTCACATGTGGTGTTTGTGTGGCTGAGCTTGTCTTTACTTCATGGTCAACAGGACTTTTACGGTTCACACTTAAGTCAAGCACAGCCTCTCCAGAGCCTTTGCTTACACTATTGTCTTTTTTACTGAAGGAATTCGAAAGGTCAAGTGGCTGCTGATTGCAAGAATTCCCCCCGCTTCTTGAAGGAGACCAGTCTTTTCCTGTCAGGCTTACAGCGTCCCCATGATCTTTGCTGGACAAACTCCAGGAATGCGTCATGCAATGACTTTCAATCTTTGGCACCTTCAGAGAACATGAAACCCCAGTTGCAGAGCTTATGCTGTCATTTCTTTGTGCCGGGCTACTCTGTGAAGTTGTGGGAGGGGAGGCAGTTCTTCTTTTAAACTTTCCTTGGACAGCAGGCAGTGAAGTTACTGAAAGTGGGGTGGTTAATCTATGGCTATCTGTGATTAGACCTATGGCTGGTTTCTGACCGTCTGGGGCCTGTAGTAGTTGTTTGAGTTTCGGAGAGAGATAAACAGATTTCTCCTTCTGAAAAGCTAATGTTTCAGTTGACTGGGAGAAAATGTTTCCTGCCAACAAAGAGGACTGTGAGGAGGGGGAGGACAAGGAGGAAGAGGAGGACACCATTTCTGTTTCCATTTTCACAGCAGGCAGCAGTGGTGGTGTAGCAGTTCGTCTTTTAGAGGCTGTCTGAGCTACGCATGAAACTTCTTTTGCTGGACAAGACCTTGTCTCAATTTTAAAAGCGTGACTAATTTGTTTGGGACTTAGAATGAGAGCATCAAGGCCAAACAAAGCTGCGGTGCTAGAATCAACCTCGATGACGTCACAGCTGCTCACTGTGCTTGTAGATGGGATCTTTCCATCAATGTAATGGCTGAGATTTTCAGAAATGTTGTTAGAGATATCAACCATACACTCCTCTCTCTCTCCCTCATCCTCGGTCTCCACACTGGGCACATAAATTGGTGGTGGACTGGCACTTGGTGACTCTTCCTGGAGCGAAAGAGACTGCCCATGTTCATGCTGCTGTTGGGAGGAGCCATCCTGCAGGAGCATACCTTTCCGACGAACACCTTTTGGCATTAGATGCCGTTCGTGGATTCTGCGCTGGTGCCTGCGCATGTTGGTGTGTGTGCCGAAAGCCTTGTTACAGTACTTGCATGGATGAAGCTCTTTTGACTCTCCATTCTCATCCAATATAAAAGGTCGGTCAGATTCAGCACCAGGCTCTGTTTTCAAACTGTCAGAGGTTTGCTGAGGTGGACCATTCTGTGTGTTCATAATGACTGAGTGGCTTGGAGAGGATGCACTGCCAGAGGTAGCAGAATCGTTGGGTGCTGTGGGACTGTGGAGGAATACTGTTCCGCTAAGTGATCCGGGCCTATTTAAAGTTTTACTCCCGTTCTCATGTCTACGTTCATGTCTGCGCCTGCCTACCTGAGAGCCAAAGGGCTTGGCACAGTACCGGCACTTAAACGTATGAGTCTGATGGTTTGAAGTAGTGTGAATGTGAGTGTGGCGCTCTAGGCCCTGTTTGGTGGAGAAATGACGCTCACAATGCTGACAGGGGTACGTTCCTCCTTGGGGGTCATCTTCGAAATCCCCCTCTGCCTCCAGCTCAGGATTTGCTAAAGAAGATATACACTCTATATCACACAGCAGACTCTCAGTGCTTTCGTCTGCAGGGCTGCCCGAACGTAAATGCAGGAGAGACTTTTCATTCCCATCAACTGATTCTGCCTCAGAGGGGTGCTGTGGGCTCTGATTTAACTGTGGCTGCTGCAGTTGTCCATCAACCTCTGCATTTTCCTCATCCAGTCCTTCTCTCTGGTTTATCTCTGTTGTATGAGACTGGACAGGGTTTTCATTTTCCGCAGAAGACGACTGGGACGACTGGGCTGCATTCTCCTGCTGCAACTCGGAAGGTGAAGAGGGTCCTTCCTCACCATTAAGCCCTGAATTATAAGAAAAATATAATTAAAAAATAAAAATCACTGAATGAAGTTGAAAATCATTCATCTAAAGATATAATTCTGCTACAATAACACTGCAACTAGGACTGGAACTAATCCATTAAATTGGTAGTGAAATAATTCAAAACTAATTTCATTATTGTCCAGTCAGGTTTGTATGCTGTGCATAAAAGCCTCCACTAATGATGTCTCTTTACAGAAGTAAAAAAAAAATCCATTTCAACAGACAGAACACATCTAAAAAAATAATGGAAATGCAGGAAGAGTGCAAACCCTAAGCTGTTTCAAACATGAGTACACTTTCTAGTAAGTGTTTCAAACAAATCCATAAGCACACAGGTTAACGCGGCGTTCCATTTCTGGTGCCTGGACAGATGTGTGTGCTACTTAATGCGCTTAAGACATGTTTTATTCAGCACATAACTTACATTTTATGGTTTTATCCTTATCTATAAATTTTTCTAAATTTAGAAATTCAAATCAAACAAGTCTCTTGTTAAAGCACACCCACACTTTAACAGAGCATAATAGCAAAATAAAGCACAATAATTCTGACTAAAACAACTGTTGGACATTAACTTAAGGTTTAAAATTCTACACATAATCATATTTTGGTAATGCTATTTTAATGAGCGGCAAGTTTACCATTTTTATGAATAATTGTATTGTAATTATTATGTGTTATTTACATTTTAAACCTCTGCAAATTATACATATCATAGCCTTCACACTGTTCTCATAACCTTCAATTTGCACACTGTTTAAACTTGGGGCAGGATGTAGAATAACATGTTTTTCATTCATACACAGAATAGTAAGTGAAATTTGGCTTTTTTTAATCCAATTAAAACAGAAATAAATGACACATTAACTGATTATCAAAATAATTGATGGCTGCAGCCCTACTGTTATAGCCCTACCGTAACAAAAATATTATGACTGAGCTGAACATACTTGAGAACGACACAAATCCCTGCCAGAGGCCGGCAAAGAGTATAACATACCTTCCTCTGAGTCCTGCATCTCTGTGATTGAGGGTTCAACGGCACTTGATTTATTTGGTTCACAGAATCCACTCAAATCAGCCTGTCTGGCTTTTTCCGACAGTTTCCTCCTTGCTTTAGGGAGAAAAAAATAAATAAATCTATTTTTAGTTTTAAAAAATTTGATAACTTTCAAGGCTCACTACAGGCAGCAAAAGCAATTAGGTTTAGGTTTCCTATGACAGCCATCAACACCTAAAATAACTGAATCCAATGATATTTCATAGAAGCAGGAATAAATGAATATAAACTATAAAACACAAAGGAAGAACATCTGTTACATTAGCTAGAATAAAGAGCTCCACCTGCAAGATCCAAAACAAAACAAGTATGCCACAGCCTTCTTTTCTAAACGAGCAGCTCACCACAAAACCAGACTGACTACTCTGTAACTACAGCACTGTGCATGACACACGCAAAGAAATGCTTGTTTTTCACATATTTAAAATCTACATCACAATTACTACATGATAATTGTAGAGAGAATTAATTGTTACTGAATAGCAGTTGACTACAGTAGATTTATGTAAAGGGATAATTTACCCAAAATAGAAAATTCTGTCATCATCTACAAACATGTACTCACTCACATGTCATTCCAAACCTGTATGACTTACTTTCTTCTGTGGAAAACTATAAGATGATATTCAGAAGAAAACAATTTCATTAAAATATATCCTTTTGTGCTCCACAGAAGATAGAAAGTCATACAGGTTGTGACTTGTGGGTGAGAAAACAACAACAGAATGAACTTTCCTTTTAATGGTGTATAAACGTTGGCAAAATACATGTATACACTTTTACACACAAAGCTGCAAAGACATTGTCTCAGCCAAGAAAAGAAACCAGCTATCAGCTGCTGTCCTTGTGACAAGGTCATCTGGGAGCATCTTATACAAAACCCAATTCATAAAACAGACACATGCAACTAACTTGGTCATCTGACCATACTTGTCAAATAGTCCTTCCCACATATCCATTTCAACATCCATTTTCACAAGATAAAGGATTTATGTGCATATATAGGCTAGTTAGACTGTTTTAACATGTTAATGACATTTAAAAGTTTGCTATCAAACTGTCTAAAACGATTTTTATTTGATTTTGTAACCTAAACGTAAAATATTTTAGCTTCATATAATAATTAATTTATAACATCTCGATCCCTCATGATTTTAGACAGTGTGACAGAAAACTTTACAATGTCATTAACGTCACATATTTCAAGGACTACTTGTACTAATATATTTTTAAAAGAAAAATTGGACATGAGCTAACTTAACTTCATGCATTTAGCTGCACTGTCATTGAGCAGGTTAAAGTCAAATGTCCATTTACTCAATGAAAGGACCAGCAAAAGCTCTTCTCAACAGCAAGTTTACGTCAGCCTTTTCAGTCCTTATTACATCAGTCTATAAAAACCATCCAGACCAAATACACTCACTTAAACTCAAATATAGCAAATTTATTTCCCTAAAACGTTTACTGAATAACGTACAAGCTCATAAGTATCATTCAAATAAACTTAAAACAGTGTTGTGCGACAAATCAATAACAAATGTGCAATGGACAAGCAAACAAATCAGACTCTCATGCGTAGAGCTTTTAGAGGATAAACTCTGTGTTTATTTTATGGCTCGTTCAAAATGCTTTGCAAGGAGGGTCTGGAAGGTCATCTCTGTCAGACATAGGTTGAGTCTCTAAACCTAGGGAGCTGCCTATCTAGATGGCATGCTTGGGCATCACAGACGCGTTCAAACTTTTTAAATCGAACACTCGGACGTGTCCGTGATGCTCAAAATGCTCTCTAAATGAGAAGTTCACTAGATTTTGAGACACTGAGATAAGGTCTGAGTCTGCAAGGCGGCTAACCGACCCGTTCAACAACATGAGGAAGAGTACGTTACATTTCACCGCACCCTGGCTCTGTTCTGGGCTGTTTTTCTTTTTAACAAAGTTGATTAGAACAGAACATCATCCACAATTCCTGTTTCTAAATGATCTTCGTATGAAATGGGCGAATAGCCAGACGGCTAACATGCTAGTTCCAGCTAGCGACTGCGAACGCGTCCAAATATAACAAACATATGTTTTCGGACCCCAATTAGACATTTCTATATAAAAAACGCAAGGTTTGAGCAATAACAGGCGGTGTTTTCATTTTACCTCGCTTTGCTCTAGGTGAACTCTTCTTGTTCAGGTTGCTAGTCCTTTCTTCCTCTAATGCTGCAGCTATCTCAGGATTGTCTTCCCCATTGTACCACACGAGAAGTTCTTCGTCCGGTCCGATTGGCTGACGGGGAGTATAAGGACCAATCAGAGTCGAGCTTTTTGGTATGCCATAGGATGAACTACTATCTAGGCCTTGACGCTCTGTCAGGCATTTAGGAACAGACCCCCATAACAAACTAAGGTGCAGTCTCAGCTCATTGAAGGGAATGAATATTTTATAACATTTTGTGTAACGTTAAAGACGGTTTGTTCGTCTGTTAACTACCACAAGTGCAGAAAATGATGGGTATAAAAAAATAAAGAATTTTTATTTGTACTGGTAAATTCAGAAAACATAAAAGTTTACTGGGCATAAATTAAGCAGAAGCACAGCGATAATAATACTCATTCTATATTAGTCCCAGACATATTACTACTTTTTAAAGTTTAATAAAATGACAATCGTTGTTGTATTTAGTTCATTATCTTTGAGGGCATTTATATACTAGTGCAGGGGTTTCAAACTGGGACCCTGAGGAGGCTGAAAAGGGGTGCTGTGAAATTTCAGTGAAAAGTAATTTAAAAAAAATAAAAATTCACACCAAATCATGACATTTATTCTATCAAGATCCCCGTTTTAACACTAAAAAAATATAAAACTATATAAGTTTATATTAGCATACAGTACATAAAATTATAGGCTATAAGTACATTTTCCTTCCTTGCAATGTTTGTACATTTGCCTTCTTGCTTGCTCAATGGGAGTTCTATAGCAACATTCTCATTCATATTTAATTTTATTTAATTACTGTGAAAAGCACAAATAATAAGGAAATGCAACTAAATACAGTTCTTTTTGGATTATACATCTAATATTAATAGTGGTAGAAAAAAAACTATGCCATTAAGTTGATACGGGCTAACTTTAAAAAACGCCTTTGCTTTAGTACACTGATAATATAAAAGCTAATTATTTAATCTTTTATTTTATTATTGTTTTTGAAAGAAGTATCTTATGCTCACCAAGGCTGCAGTTATTTGATCTGATTAAAAAAACAAACAAAACAGTAAAATAGTAATATTGTGAAACAATTACAATTTAAAATAACTTTTCTATTTGAATATATTTTAAAATGTAATTTATTTCTGTGATGCAAAGCTGCATTTTCAGCAGCCATTACTCCAGTCTTCAGTGTCACATGATCCTTTAGAAATTATTCTAATATCCTGATTTTCAGTGCTCAAGAACCATTTATTATTATTATTATTTTTTACTGTTAATTTAATGGATCTATGCTGAATAAAGGTATTCATTTTTTTTTTTAAAGTCTGACTGACCCCAAACTTTTGAACAGTAGTACTTTTAGGAAAAGTGTCCCCTGCAAGGAAACCTATTATTTTGGGGGTCCTCCGCATTAAAACGTTTGAAAACCCCTTTACTATTTCCCTGTAATATCTCCTCTTTTTGAAAATCAAACCAGTTCATCACATCTTAAAGGTTAACTTACCCTTAACACTTTGTAGTAAATAGCTCGGTTGATTTCCAGTGGAAAGAGGTTTTGCTCTTGAGAAGAGCATGCCCAGTTCACATACCGCAACCAGTTTCCTTTCATTGGATCTGTGGCATCAATGCACATCCACCCCCAGGCTGGAAAATATACCTAATGATAGTGGAACAAGAAGCATTTAATAAAGGACTACTGCTAAAACCTACATTACCATTCAAAAGTTTGGCGTCAGGCAGTTATCTGTTCATCATAAAAAAGTATCACAGCTTCTCCACAAATATTAAGCAGCACACCTGTTTTTCCACACTATTAAGAAATGTTTCTTGAGCAACAAATCAGCATATTAGAATGATTTCTAGAAAGATCATGTGACTTTGAAGACTGGAGTAATGGCTGTTGAAAATTCAGCTTTGTTTACTATATTTTTGATCAAATAAAAGCAACCTTGGTGCGCATAAGAAAATCCTTTTAAAAGCAATACAAATTTTTAAAC
Organism: Tor tambroides; assembly: GCA_021397915.2. Taxonomy (NCBI): domain Eukaryota; kingdom Metazoa; phylum Chordata; class Actinopteri; order Cypriniformes; family Cyprinidae; genus Tor; species Tor tambroides. Next base: position 9,669 of record JAFVLL020006854.1, read on the forward strand.
GGTAATGTGTATTGCTCCAAATAAGCTTTGTGTTCATCAGTGTATTCAGACTTCTAGTCGGGCAGAACTAGAGTTTCCGAATACATACCTCCCACATGTAAACATTGCTCGTCACTTGAGATCTCTTCTTTCGTTCTCCGACAAATGGTCCAAACCGTTTGCCTTTTGGTATTAATCTAGATGCCCAGACACCTGTAGAGAGCAGGGTTATTATAGTTTTGCATTTTTCATTAGTTTTTATTTTTATTTCGTTTTGACTTTTTGTTTTCAAATTCAGTTTAGTTTTAATTAGTTTTTATCTCTTCTTTCGTTCTCCGACAAATGGTCCAAACCGTTTGCCTTTTGGTATTAATCTAGATGCCCAGACACCTGTAGAGAGACATGGACAGAATGTCATGTGAAATTCTATGAGAGCAAACACTGGGGAAAAGCAACTTCTCCATCTGTTCGTCATATTTTTAAAACTTTTTTTTAGTTGACAGGTTTTTGAGCATGAATCCTCAATCAGAATGAGGCACTGTAAGATCTCCAGAGACGCTCTCACAGAGCCATTTTTTGAAGCATTCGATATTAATCATTTATCTGTAGATTTCTAGGGCACCACCACAGCGTACTGCGCATTCTCGGTTTCAAACATCAAACAAAATAAGACTGCAGTTATGTTGTTTGCAACTCTTTAACATTATCAGTCAATTTGGTTCACAATGCTGACCAGCTAAACCACGAGTCCTTTCAAAATTGATTGTTGTAGAGCAAAACAGGCTAACTTTGTAAATATTTGAACATTAAATATGTTTCAAAGTCAAAGGTTTGGAGCATTTCATAGGCTTTCATCAAGCAGAAAATACTGCAGTAATGAACACATGATTTCTCGTTAACAAATACTCAACCATGTTGTTGCTCACCAATGCGACTGGGGTTGACAGCTGACGGTCCCAGCTTCATGCTGTCCGGCAGCCCCTTCCACACATGGGCTGGGATATCATCCAAGGTTTCATATGTTCCTTGAGGCAAAGCCATTACAGCCTTAAAAAAGAAAAGGGTGGGCTTTACAGTTTACAATGTGTTTCTTAACTGTATGTATAACCAGTGCTCATGGTTTGAACTTTTCAGTTTTTAAACGACATTAGAAAATAAATTGTTTCACCATACCTGCACCAAGGATTTAACACTCGATTGAACTTTGAGACTCCTAAGACCTTTTTAATTTCATGGATTCTGTAAAACAGAAAATAGAAGCAATTATTTTTACCATGTAGAACAAAATAATCCTCTATGTTTTGATGCAAGATGGGACTTGCTCTCAAGCAATCCCAAAAGACCATTTAAAGGTCTGCTTAAAACTGCAAATACTCCTTCAGTAAACTCAGTCTCTGATATTTGCTTTTCTTTTATTTGCACTACAGTTTGAAAGTAAGAAAGAAAGGGGTCGGTTCAGTTTTTTTTTTTTTTTTTAAAGAAAAGATTCAGTAAGGACGCATTACCTTGATCAAAACAGAGTAAAAACTTTTAAATTGTTACAAAAGATTTATATTTCAAATAAATGTTCTTTTGAACTTTCTAGAATACTAATAAAAGATGAATCACAGTTTCCATGAAAATATTAAGCAGCGCAACTGTTTTCAGCATTGACAATAATAAAGAAATGTTTCTTGAGCGGTAAATCTGCATGTTAGAATGATTTCTGAGAGATCATGTGACACTGAAGACTGGAGTAATGACTGGAGTTGCATTTTAAAACATAATAAAATTAAAAACAGTTGTTTTAAATTGTAATATTACTGGTTTTACAGTATTTTTGAGCCTTAGTGAGCATAAGAGACTTTTTTTAAATAACATTAAAAAAATATTACCACAAACTAGTGTGTAGTGTTTATTATTAATATGTCCAACATAATTCATACAGTAATGCAACAAATGATCAAGTTGCTTTTCTAGCATTTTAACATCTGAGATGTTTAGTGAAGAGGAGTCACCTTCACTAAAATGGTGATCTAACAGGTGTGGTTAGACTATAAACAGTATCCATTACTGACATTACACATGTGTAATTAACTCAATCTCACCTACAATCCAACCAACCACCTGAGAAATAGCCCTCCAAAAACATATTACTTAGTCAGGCATACAGGTGCAAATCCCACAGTTTCAGACAAATGATGATCCATTTTGATGTGGGTCTGCGGAGAATTCTTCTCATAGCATAAGAATAGAGCAATAACCAAATCTGACAGGACGGTAAGTAGAACATTGTCATCAGGTTTGGATGACAGCTACAGAGAATAAGGGGAAATTGAGAAAACAGCATGACACACAAGGGGCCTCTCTGATGTGACACCGTTACATAAGCGTGGAGGTCGGAGACAGATTCTCGGCTTCCGCTGCCTTTGACTAACCCAACACAACAGAAAGTGTGTTAAAACATGCTTCTGGAATCAAATTAAAACACCAAATTTGTGTCAGAATGGATGCTTGTAGAAATAATTCATGACATCGTTGCACTCAAATCTCAGTAGTGAATAAAAATAGATGTGATTTCTAATATGCAGAAGCCTATGTGTGGTCACACAGCCACTAAAAGATTCTTTCTCTCAGTCGGTAATAGTCTTTGTGCTCAAGACAGGGCGGTCATTAAGGATTCATTCTTTTATCTTGTCAGTAAAAAATTATTAGTCTGCAGCAGTGACCTGCTCTGAAGTCATAGTCTCATAAATGTGTGGAATAACTTTATAATGAAAACCCTAAACTACCAACTTTATATACCTTTTGGCATGAGTATTTTATTCCCCAATTTAACCCCAATCAGTAATTCTATTCTAACAATAAGATGGCTTTTTTGTCCCTGGATTTCCTAATCTAGTTGTCAAATAACTGTATATTACAAATTTTGTTGGCTACTTAACAACTTGCTTTAGTTCCACTTTTGAATAAAAACATCTGTTAAATGCATAAATGTCAATGTAAATGTAACAGTGGGTTTAAACTCTATACTGACACCTATTGGCCTGGAGGCATGAGGTTTGTTTACTGACTGATGAAGTGCAAGGTGTTTGTTTTGTTCCTTTTCATTTAAGTTCATACACCAATATAATGTTTTATTCCACCTGTCTATATGAATTTAATCTCAATAATTTTCTACGTTGTTTATGCTTTACAAAGCACAGTGAGCACTGAAAGCACTATATAAACATTATATACATACACTCGTGGTCAGAATTGTTGGTACCCTTAGTAAACATGATCAAAGAAGGCTGTGAAAATAAATGTGCATTGTTAATCCTTTTGATCTTTTTTTTTATTTTTTATTTTTTTTTAAAAAAAATCACAAAAATCTAAGCTTTCATTGGAGGATAAGAATTTAAAATGGGGGAAATATCATTATGAAAAATGTTTTTTTTCTCAAATACATATTGGACAATTACTGGTACTCTTAGAAATTCTTATGAGTAAAATATATCTGAAATATGTGACCCTGGACCACAAAACCAGTCATAAGTGTCAATTTTTCAAAATTGAGATTTATACATCATCTGAAAGCTGAATAAATAAGCTTTCCATTGATGTATGGTTTGTTAGGATAGGACAATATTTGGCCGAGATACAACTATTTGAAAATCTGGAATCTGAGGGTGCAAAAAATCAAAATACTGAGAAACTTGCCTTTAAATTTGTCCAAGTGAAGTTCTTAGCAATGCATATTACTAATCAAAAATTAAGTTTTAATATATTTATGGTAGGAAATTTACAAAATATCTTCATGGAACATGAT
>JAFVLL020006855.1:0-39565 GCA_021397915.2 Tor tambroides
TTTACATTTAGTTATTTAGCAGACGCTTTTATCCAAAGCGACTTACAAAAGAGGACAATAGAAGCAATCAAAACCAACAAAAGAACAACAACATGTCTCGGTTAGCCTAACGCAGTACACATAGCAAGGTTTTTTTGTTTTTTGTTTTTTTTAAAGAAAACAAGTAGATAGAATAGAAAAAAGAAAGCTAGTGTTAGTTTTTAAAGAAACAGTAGCAATTAGAGAATAAATATGCAATTGATAGAGGGTCAAGGGTGTGTGTGTTTTTTTTTTTTCGTTTTTTTTTAATAAAAAGAAGACAGATCAAATAGAATTACAACAGAGTGTGATAGAGTTAGAGGGTCAAATAAAGATGGAAGAGATGTGTTTTTAGCCGTTTCTTGAAGATGGCTAAGGATTCAGCTGCTCGGATTGAGTTGGGCAGGTCATTCCATTCTACAGCAACGGTTTCTCTCAGGCGCATGCGTACACGCCGCACGCGTTTTTTGCTGCAAAGCACAGATTTTTCACTTCTGCTTGATAGATTGGCTGAGCACAATTTAATATGTTTGTACATTTTTTAAATTTAACTGAAGACCTTCAGCTAAAATTACCACAATGCATTTTTTTTGTTTGGGGAGAATTATTGGGAAGGAATTTGTTGAGTCAATATTTATTTGTCAGTTCCCACAATTTTTCAAAATGTAAATTTTTCACAGTGTAACATTAACAAAGATTAATAAATAGGCCTGCTGTAATAAATGTATTGTTCATTGCATGCTCATGTTAGTTAATACATTATGAAATCTTATTGTATAGTGTGTTACCATATAGATGTAGCCTATAGGCCTGGGTACATTTATTTGAATCGTTACATGTGTCATATTGTTAACATTTCACTAAAATAAAGGTCAAGCTTTTGATCAGCGAATGTTTTTTTCCCGTCATTACCGCCACATCAAAGGCAGTACGGGCATGGCATTTACATTTTCATGAACTTGCAGTTCATACAGTTTTCTGTCACTATGTGGGCGCTCAGTTTTTTCTGTTATTTGGCCAAAGTATCATAAACCCCTTTCACACTGCACGTTGGTCCCGGAAAATTGCCGGAGTGCCTTCTGTAAAGATAAAGATTCAGCACTTCGCACAAACTATTTGGCTGTGACTTGACAACAAATGCTAGACTAAGACACTCTTCTCCGCTTCTCAAATACAAAAAAAAAAAACATTAGCCTTTATAAATATAGTGTTTCTTGAATAAAGAAAACGCTTTACTTATTCAATCAACAATTCTTTATTTACCTTCAGACTGCAAACAAGCTGAGATGCTCTAAACTGCAGGCCGCACTTCATTGACGAGAGAGAGGCGGGAGGAATAATGAGGTTTGACTGACAGTTTGAGGAGCCAATGGCGTTACGAGCTTTAGTGGTTGTGGCGTCATTTTTACTGATCCAGGATCAGTGATCCGTAGCAGTTATATTTCCGATTTGAGCTTGAGCTTCAGAATGCTTTGTATAATGTAACGTAAATCAATGTGATAAACCAGTTCGGTCAAAGGTATTCTAAAAGTAATCAAAAAGCAGTCTGATTATATTACTTAATGTAGTGGAATATATACCTACAATTTTTGTCATGCAATTTGGAATCAGTAATGGACTACAATTTGTAAGTAATCTACCCAGCTTTATTTGCTCAGGTGCTGTGGTACTTTCAGGGTAAAACACTACTGTCGCCTATCTTTGAGTCCGTAACTTTAACCCAGTATCATGCCAGGTTGGACATTGCATGTTCAGCGTGGGTGAACCAAACATGAAAAGCATAACTTTCTATTGTTCCACCTCACCCATTTCCATTATCACCTTCAACTAACAAGCCAACAAGTGATATGTACATTATACCATTTACTGAGCTAAAACTCATTTCACATAAGCATCTTCTCAAAAAGTAAAATTAATTGTCTGTGCTATATTCAAATTGAACAGGGATTGGTACAGAATAAAGCTTTCAGTGCGTTTGAGGGTCTCAATTTTGTCTGACGGTTAGATTTAGAAGTAGGGGATAAAAAATAAGCTAAATATAAAGAGCATGACCAAAAAAAAGTTGATTCATATTCCTTAATATTCTTTAGTGACATATAAACAATTAAATTAAAAAATAATAATTTTATTTATTTATTTATTAGATTAATTATATATAAAACATATATATTTAATATTTTATATATGTATTTATAAAACATATATATATATATATATATATATATACAGTGCCCTCCAAAATTATTGGAACAGTAAAGACAAAATTGCTCTGTTGGCTGTGGAGTCAAGACATTTACAAATATGATTAAAAGATGAATATGAGACAAAACTACAGAATGTCACATTTTATTATTGGGTGATTCAACACATAGATGTTTTACCAGCTAAGAAGTTCAGCACTTTTGGGATTTCATCCCTCTATCTGATGTGAGCATAAGTATTGGAACAGATGCTTCACGGGTCTTTCTAAGTGATCAGCTGTGTCCTGTTGCATTAATTATTTAGTTATTAAAAGCAGGGAATATGTCGTATCAGTTATATCCATTACTTCTGCATTCTGAGTCTTGCATTCGATGATGACGACACACAAACCAGGATGAAGACGAAGGAGCTGACTTTGAGAGGAAAGCAAGCAATTTGGATGCTAAAAGAAAAGGACGAACTCAATTAGAGCTATAGCTAAAACAAAGGGCATGGAGAAATCAAGAGTCTGGAAACCACCAGCGACACCAGCAACCAACAACGACCTGATCGGCTGAGAAAAATAACAGTAGTTGATGACAGACAAATCATAAAAGCTGTGTCTGTAAAAATCACCAACAACCTCCAGAAAGCTGGGGTGATGCACTGACAATCTACTGTCCTCAGGAGACTTTGACACAGAATTACAGATGCTACACAGCAAGATGCAAACCTCTGACCAGCACCAAAAACAGAAAGACAAGATTCGAGTTTGCAAAAAAGCACAAAGGTGAGCCAGTAGAGTTTTAGAACTGAGTTTATGGACCGATGAGTGATGTGAAAAGATGAGTGATGGGAAAGCAAAAATGTGGAGAAAAAGTGAAGTGCAAATGATCCCAAGTATACAGTCTCATCTGTAAAGCATGGTGGAGGTGGTGTCATGGCATGGGCATGCATGGCTGTCTCTGGAACAGACCCTCTCAATTTTAATGATGACAATGTATGATGACAGTAGCAGAATGAATTTGAAAGGGTACAAAACCATCTTGCCCACCAATATTCAAGAAAATGCAATTCATTGGGAAGCACTTCATATTGGATCAGGACAATGACCCAAAATACCCTGCCAGTTCAGTCAAGGAGTTTATCAGGGCAAAGAAATGGAAAGTCTTAGATTGACTTGGGCAATCTCCCATTTAAATCCAATTGAACATGAATTTCACCAGCTGAAGAGGAGAGTGAAGGCAGAAACTCCCCAAAACAAGCAACAGTTGGAATTGGCTGCATTAAAGGCTGGGAAAAGTATTTCAAGGATGAGATCAAGAGTCTGGTGATGTCTATGGGTCACAGACTCACTGCTGTGATTGTGCGCAAGGGCTCTGCAACTAAATAATAGCTTTTAATCTTTTATATCTGCCTTATGTTCAACTGTCCCAGTACTTATGCTCACATCAATGAATGGGATGAACTCTAAAAGTGCTGTTCTTTTTATTTGGTAAAACATGTATGCGTTGAATCACCCAATAATAAAATGTGACATTCTGTAGTTTGGTCTCATATTCATCTTTTAATCATATTTGCAAATGTCTTGACTCCACAGCCAACAGAGCAATTTTGTCTTTACTGTTCCAATACTTATGGAGGGCACTGTATATATATATATATATATATATATATATATATATAAACAAATAATTGCCAGTTGGCCAGGATTCAAAAATCAAAGACATGCAAAACGAAGACATATTCAAGTCAAAGACAGAGTAAATACAAAAGATAATGTGTTAAGATTTGCTTATCTTCTAGCAACTCCAATTCTGTAGAAAATGTGTAACTTGTTCGTCTAGCGTGCCTGAGGGTGTTTTGTTCCAGAACAGTGACATTTGATAATCCTCAAGTTATGACACTAAAACAAAAACATGAGAAACAAATCAAGATGTGTCTTCACATTTTTGTGTCAGGTGCAGTTTCACAGAGAAAGAGATGATGGCACCAGTATGTATCTTGCATTAAGTGACTTGCTCTTTAACACGCATAAGAGAAGACAGCTAAATAATTAAAATTTGTCATGTAGACACAAGTTAATGTTTTGTTTTAAAATACAATTATAGAATGATATGTAATAAATACTTATGGCTGGTTAATATTCTTAATTCACCCTTAATCTGTGTGAAAATACACTGATTTTGTGGGTGTTTGAATTCACTGTGTCGAAATAAATGTATTGCCATAAATTTCTAACATACTCAGTTTGCTGTAGTGAATGTGGATGGGTTAGGAAGCTCTTTGATTAATCAAAGCACAGATAACCTTGAACAATACATGCAAAAAAGATTTGATCAGATCATGAGGAGTGGTTATACTTTTGATATTATTCCTGTTAATATAATCTTCATTAAGTCCATTTTCTTAAGAATGATCCTTGAACCTTGTTGTTATTTTCAAAAAATAAATAAATGAAAAACAAAACAAAACAATGGTTGAATATTTTTTAAAAATGCTAATAAAATTGTAATAAATACTAAATGCTTAAAACACAAAGTGACTGAAACTATAAACCAAACCTTAGAAAACTAAAGAAGCCTTCCCTAGAGTGAGAACTTGAAACACTAAAACGTATACTTGAAAGAATTTAAAAACACCTAGAAAGCTAAAGCCTTGCCTAGAGTAAGATTCTGAAACTTGAAACTTACTAAAAAGTGACTGAAAGTATAAACCAACACTTAGAAAACTAAAGAAGCCTTCCCTAAAGTAAGAAATAACATATTATTTTGTGAGTTTAAAAGAAGATTGAATATGCACAATATATCAATAATATAATAACATATGAAATTATGTTTTAAAGTTTATGTATGGCTGATATTGTATTCGTGCAGATATCATTGTTACATAAGAAACTTTTTCGATGGCATGAAAGACTCTTCTCTTTTCTTTTTCAACATTGCACTTTTGTACACATGGCGTACAAAGATCAAACTTTACAATCTTTTTAAAAAACGACTAAAATAACATTGGAAAAAAAGAGAAAAGAACACACCTTGTCATCTCCTATTATGATCATGTATAGTTTTGTGCTGCTTGAAAACCTGCAAAACAAGTTTCATTGTCAAACAAGTATGTGAACATGAAGAATTTATAGGAACTATTTCAAAGCAATGACATTTTCATAATTTGTTTTTGCACTTGATATATTAATGAACTATGGTATTGTACATTGATATCAGTATTGTGTTTGGAAAGCTCACAGAAACTGAGAGCAACAAACTACATTGTGATTTAATATATTGATTTAAGGCAAAACTTCAAAGTATGATCAAGTCAAAGAGTACTTGTTTAATTTTGTTTAGTTATTAAGTTCTGAAGAAAATACATAAAACATGCATAGTACATGTACATAGCATAGTCAAAACGTCCTTTACAAAAGGTGCTTTATGTAAAGTTCTTATACTGGTATTTCATGCTGAAAATCAAGTTTGTCCATTTAAGATGACAGAATCTTTGTCTGAATATTTTTCATTTTTTCATCATCTTTATTGTATAAGAGCTATTGGTTTCACTGTGTAGGTGTGACCAAGGCAACTCCGGCTTCAATAGGATAATCAGGAGAGGTGTAGACGTCAGGATCTAGGGGATATATAAGTTCAGAGTCAGCAGCGAAATCAGAAAGATGAAGATGTTCTCGACACTGAGTTTGGTCTTTGTTATCACCCTCCTAACCAAAGGTAAATGTCTTTATCTTTATATAATGTTCTTTATAAAATATGTTACTTCACTGTAAAAAAAAAAAGTTTCAAAAAGTTGTTTCAACTTAAAATAATTTGTTACCCCGCTGACTTAAAATTTTTAGTTTAGTCAGCTTGAAATTTTAAGATACTCAATGTTAATTTAAGGGACAACTGGAACATTTTAGTTGACTAAAAATTTTAAATAAATTTAAAATTCAACTCTGGTTGAGTCTGCGTGCTGCTTGATGACACACAATATTTCATAAATAGGCTTCTTATCACTGTAAAAAGTGATAAGTTGACTTAACTTAAAAAAATTGAGGAAACCCGTTGCCTTAAAATTATTAAGTAGTTAATAATAAAAAAGTATAAGTTAAGTGAACTGTCAATTGTCACTTAACTTTTTTTTAAATTATTATTTACTTGATAATTTTAAGGCAACGGTTTCCTCAATTTTTTTAAGTTAAGTCAGTATCACTTTTTACAGTGTTGCTCCTGACAAAATAAATGAAATAATTAAAAACAAAACAAAAACAAAATGTACCATTTTTTTTACAAGTTGTATTATTTGTATTTATTGATGCTATAACATATGCTATAATTATTTATATGTAAGTTTAGATACACACCGTCAGTTTCTAAATAATGTGCAGAATTTTTTTCTTGAATAGATTGTTTCTATAGGAATTTTTATATCTGGGATTACAAAGATTACTTATTTAGCAGATAAAATGAGTCTCACTACTACTTCAGCTACTTGATGGTACTGGTGAAGAGCAGTTGTCTTTTTTAACATTTGATCTTGTGTCATCTCCTCCAGGGTGTGACTGCCAGTCTTTTGGTAAATATTTTTTCATCACATAATAATACAATTTAGTATTGAGTATCATATTTAACTTTCTCTCGGAGCATTAGTGTAATGGTCTTTTCCCTCTCTTGTTTAAAGCGTGTGGCAGTGCGCCCCTCAACACAAAGATCGTTGGGGGACAGGACGCGTCTGCTGGCACTTGGCCATGGCAGGTCAGCCTTCACGAGGATGGGAGTCATTTCTGTGGTGGATCACTCATCAACAATCAATGGGTTCTGTCAGCAGCTCACTGCTTTCCAAGGTAACCCACACAAACATCTTCAATAACATGATTCCTTGTCCTTGATAATTAATGAAATTGTAAACACTTGATCGTGTCCCAGTTTTAGTACCCCCAATCCTTCGGTCTATACTGTGTACCTGGGTCGACAGAGTCAAGAACTACCCAATCCAAACGAGGTCTCCAGAAACGTCTCTCAAGTCATACCTCATCCAGAATATAACAACCTTCCCCATAACAATGACATGGCTCTGCTGCGTCTCTCCTCACCTGTGACCTTCACTGATTTCATCAAACCAGTCTGTTTGGCAGCAGAGGGAAGCACATTCAACAGTGACACGATGTGGGTCACAGGTTGGGGAACCATTAATTCAGGCGGTAAGAAGCAAGATCAATTTTTAATGCATCCCAGAAGACGCTTGAGGTCTGATGCTTTTCAGTGTATAGTGAATGTGGGCTTTTGATACATACATCCATCTATACTTTGATAGTTTAATTCATTTAATACCCAAAGTTTTTCAACACTTATTTGCATAAAGCTTGAATTCAGTATATTGTAGTATTATACCGCTCTTACTTTTTATGCCATATATGATGCAACCATTCAACTCTGCAACAGTGCATACGCATAGTGACAGCAATTAAAACACTGGAGATTACCAACCCTGTTATAGCATGATTTTAATATTTTTTTAAAATTGAGATGCATTTCTCAAAAACAAAAGCAGGTAACACTTTTGCATAGGGACCAGTTCTCACTATTAAATAGTTGCTTATTAGCATGCCTATTATTAACATATTGGCTGTTTATTAGTTATAAAGCATTTATTTTACATGACCTTATTCTACATTCCTAATCCTATCCAATACCTAAACTTAACAACCTTTCTAACTATTAATAAGCAGTTTATTGAGACAAAAGTCATTGTTAATGGTTTGTTAATGAGAATTGGAGCTTAAAATAAAGTGTGACCCAAAAAATTTTTATATTTCAAAAATCAAGACAAAAAGATTAATACATAATAAATTAAAATTTAAAAGAGTTGGGATTTTAAAATTTTAAAGACTTGGGATTTGTTGAAGTCGTAACATAAAAGCATGTGATCTCCAAAACATTATGAACCTTTGACACTCGTGCCGAGAATCCATGTCAGAGTTATTATAGTTAACTAAAATTAAAACCATAAAGAATTAGTTAAACCATAAAAAAGTTCAAATATTTTAGCTTGTTGCCAAGGAAACATTTTCTTTCTGTTTAAAAAAATTACTAAAAAAAATGCAAAAACTGAAATAAAGATTAATAATAACTATTATTTATAAAATATTTTTAAAATACATTTTTTAAATTTTATTTTTATTTATAAAAAACACAACAGAATTTACTAAAATTTTAACTGAACGATATATATTAAAAAAGTATGTTAATGTCAATGATTCTGCTTCTAAAGATCAGTAAATCACTCAAAATGATTTCTGCCTGTAACTTGAGCATGATGAGTTTTTCTTCATTTATTGTTTTGCAGTACCCCTTCCTTCACCTCAAAACCTGCAGGAGGTGGATGTGCCCATGGTTGGAAACACTAAGTGTAACTGCCTTAATGGAGGAATAACAGAAAACATGATGTGTGCTGGACCATTGGAAGGTGGAAAAGATTCCTGCCAGGTATCAATAGTGCATTGCTTGTACCATTTAATGCAATACTATTTCGTAAATTTTATTAATATGTTAATATTTCATTTACTCTGTTGCTGCACAGGGTGACTCTGGAGGTCCAATGGTCATCAGACAGGGCGCTACATGGATCCAGGCTGGCGTTGTGAGTTTCGGTCAAGGTTGTGCTCTGCCTAATCTTCCTGGTGTGTACGCCAGAGTGTCCAACTACCAGAACTGGATCACTCAGCATGTGGGCATGAATAATACGGGTTTCATCCCTTTTACCTCCACTGCACCTGTTCTGGATGAAACTTGTCCTACGTCAGGTATGTTTCTTAACATCAGCATGACAAAGCAAAATGAAATTATCCATCATTGGAACGGTCTTACTGCATGTTTACACTTCCCTTTTAACTGCCATTTACATTTACCTCTCCTCCTCTCTCTCTTTTCTCTCCAGTGCCAGTGTGTGGAGGTTCTGCAGGGTTATGGCCATGGATGGCTAGTGTAACTTATCGCAATAATCCAATGTGTGTAGGAACTTTGGTCTCTGATCTATTCGTCATGACCTCTGTTAGCTGCTTTGCCAGGTAATGATTTCAGGAAAACTTCATTTCATATGAAATCATTTGCCTAAAAACTGATGACTTGTGCGCTCACATTCAACACCTCATTTTTCAGATTCATGGGTACGGATGGATGGGAAGTCGTCCTCAATGTTGTCCAACCAGACTGCTCCAGCATGCCAATTGGAACTGATGTGGCAAATGTCTTTTTCGACGATGTTTTAGGAAATGGTGTAGCACTCCTGCAATTGTCTCATCCGTTTTCTCAAGTTCCCAATTTACCAGTTGACATGTATAATCTAAACTTTGGCCCTGGTACTCAATGTTCAGTAATTGGTTGGGATTCAAATGCTTTTACATGTGAGTTCACATGATCGTTTATTCAGACTTTCTATGTCAATAGATTCAATGAGATCTAATCTGTTTTTCTTTCTTCTTATGCAGATCTACCTTTTCAGGAACTGCAGACCACCATTGTAAGCTGCGATCATTCACACACCACACATATCAACATCTGCACAGAGACTTTGAACGTTCAGCAGGTATTTGCAGAGTCCTTTTCAGTCCTTTAGGCTTGTCGTTTGATTTTTCAAATTTGAGTTACTTTGTACAATTATTATGTTTCCAAGAAATGTACCACTGTATGTTTAGTGTGACGTTTGTAACAGTCTTTCTGGCTCACTCTCATTCAGGATGATGATGGCAGCCCTCTGCTGTGTAGATTGAACGACATGTGGGTTCAGGCTGGTATTTTGTCCATTCCCCCTGGCAGCGAGATCAACCCATTCGCCAACAGCACAGTCTTCATCCAGACCACTCCCTTCAGTAACTTCCTGACTAACACTATCTACAACGTCCCATCTATTCTGGATGGGGCAGAGTCATTCTCGCCCCTCTCGCTCATCTACATCCTTCTGCTCTCTCTCCCAGCAGTCCTCCAGGCCTTTTACTGAAGCGGCCATCTGTCACTTCATCACTGAATAAACTAACATATGCAGTACATTATATGGGGCATTAAAGGGAATTTGCTCTTACATTAGAAATAAAGCTATATAAATCTTTAATTTGAATAAAATAATTAAGGTGGAATCTTAACACTTTGCATATTCCAAATAAAACAAAGTACATTAAACAGAGTTTTGTTTCTCAATTTCTGTAACTCACACTCTCCAGTAAATAAACTCCATTACTCTTGAAATTACAATTGAAATAAATTTGTGCTTATGGAAATCTGTCTAAGAAAACAATCTATTGTCCATAATAAAGTTGTTTATTCTCCTGAGACCTGAAAAGAATTATCCATTTTTGAGCCATGGGAACTTAAAATGACATAATATGAAATTATTTTGTTAAGAAATTATTATTTTATTATTAAATTATTCATTATTTTATTAATAAATTACAGTTGCCTTAACTGTTAATTTTGGAGCCACTGTTTTTTATACAGTATACCTATTAACACTTTTGAATTTCTAGGCTCTCATGAATATTAGTAAATCCCAATAAGATATTTTCAAATATTGGTGCAAAAAAAATAAAAAATCAGTGCAGTTTTTACTTAAAGACACTGAGAGCAATCAACTAAATTATTTAAAAAAATATATGCATAAAAATAAAGCTTCTAGTTAGAACCAGAACACATGAACCTGCTGCTGTGAAATGTTTTATTGATTTTTATAAATTAAACATAAGAATAATTTTGATATTGTTAGTAATATTTCAAGATACTTCATACTTACAGGACAGCATAGTTTACTTGATTATCCATATATCATTTTTTAGATTTGATTATCAAATTTGATACAGGCTTTAGAGGAATGTTTTTCTGTTCATCTCTCAGTCGTCATTGTATTGCATATCATCCTCCCCCCTCCCCCAACAATAAAAACTACAGAGCTTTGATCATAAAACTAAGAATTTAAATATCATCTTACTAAGATATATCATTGGGAGATAGTGAGTGACAACTGATATTTTTATGTAAATAGTCTTCAATGATCTACTTGATTTACACTACAAGTTATCAGAATTTCATTTTACTTTTTGACCATATAAATATAAGCAACTGCACCAAGTAACATATTTTTCTCTCAGTTTGGGCCTCTTAATAACACTTTGTTTTTGAGTTTTGTTCTTCCTCTAGTATGAGCTCCATATTCTCACAATAAGATCCATAAAAGCCTAAATGACACTCAACAACAACAACAAAAACAACAACAAAACATATTCAAACTTTTAATAATACATTGTCTTAAAGTATATGACTATTATATCATATGTCTGGCTGTATAGGGTTAAAGCAAATACATAAAACATCACATTTGTGCAAAAGGCAGAACATACACTGAACAAAATATAAACGCAACACTTTTGTTTTTGCCCCCATTTTTCATGAGCTGAACTCAAAGATCTAAGACTTTTTCTATGTACACAAAAGGCCTATTTCTCTCAAATATTGTTCACAAATCTGTCTAAATCTGTGTTAGTGAGCACTTCTCCTTTGCCGAGATAATCCATCCACCTCACAGGTGTGGCATATCAAGATGCTGATTAGACAGCATGATTATTGCACAGATGTGCCTTAGGCTGGCCACAATAAAAGGCCACTCTAAAATGTGCAGTTTTACTGTATTGGGGGGGTCCGGGGGGGAGGGGGGGTGTCCGAAAACCAGTCAGTATCTGGTATGACCACCATGCCACCATGGTGTGTCCACAGATTTAGACAGATTTGTGAACAATATTTGAGAGACATAGGCCTTTTGTGTACATAGAAAAAGTCTTAGATCTTTGAGTTCAGCTCATGAAAAATGGGGGCAAAAACAAAAGTGTTGCGTTTATATTTTTGTTCAGTGTACATACCCCTTATTGAAAGTTCATGTGCTGGCAAGTCTTGTAGAGAGTCATAAGACAAGCTTATTTAGCACACTGTCAGGAAAAATGCAAAAATTGTACATTTAGGTTGACATCTTGTCACTTGGGCAGTACAAGTAATTACCCCTAAAAAAATGCATATTAGTACCATACAACATGTACCCTTAAGGTACTACTACCAACCTTTTAGGGGTAAATTAGGTACAGAGATGTCCCTTTAAGTGTACTGCGTCAATGACAAGCTGTTCTACCTTAAAGACACACATTTTTTCTGACAGTGTATGACAGAATGTTTAACTGAATATGTTTCTTTTTCCTTTCTATTTTTTACTCACTGCACTGTATATAAATGTTTTCATTGTTTACATGTGCCTAGGCAAGTCAGGTTTCAGTGAGAACATGAAGAGATTTGTGTAGATACATAGTCTGTAGGAGATATATAGTTCAGAATTCTGAGTTTGGTCTTTGTGGTCATATAATGTTAACTGTATTAAAGTATTCTTTATCTACCCCTAATAAGAATAAAAATATTTATATACTAAATAAATTAATTGTGCATCTCTCCTCAACTGTGAACTTCAACGCATAGGCTATATCATATCTGGCAGCAAACAGAAACACACTGTTGGGGTGACGAGTTGTGAGAACTTGAACTGCTGATCTTGAGGCCATGAAGTCTAACCTGTTATTTCATAATTGAAATACTTCTGCTGAGGTGTGCCCAGTAGCAATAACTATATAAAAACAATGCATTTTTTCAAATATTTCCAAAGCACGAAATGGTCTGGATGAATAAAAGCATTGAGAAGATTGGATTTTGCATTTTTAACTCATCACAGATGAGCGATCTAGCAAAATAGATCCCTTTTTCTTCTCTAAACCTACAGGAGGTAAACGTGCCCATGGTTGGAAACAGTAAGTGTCAAGGCCCATATCCGCATATATATATATATATATATATATAATGAAGAGTTCATTTGCAAAAACAGATAACTCTGTTTTTAAAAATTTTCAAAAATCAAGTTTTTTCATTGTGCGTTCCAATTAATTCAATCAAACTGCAGTTGGGTTATTTTGATTAGGTAAAAAATAACTAAAAAGCACTAGCTAACTAACACCAAAAAAAAAAAACAATAAAACATGATAACATAATAAAAAACATGATTTTTGGACATTTTAAAAAACTGAGTTATCTGTTTTGCTAATAAACTCTTCATAATGATAGCTGATAATGATATTTCCCCCCATTTTAAATTCTTATTATCCAATGAAAGGTTAGATTTTTGTGAATTTTTTAAATACATATCAAAAGGATAAACAATGCATTAACAATTTAATTTTCACAGCCTTCTTTGATAATATTTACCAAGGGAGCCAATATTTTTGGCCATGACTATATATATATATATATATATATTTAGCTACATTTAAATAAAAATTGTTGAAAGTTAGTCAAATAAATTTTTATTATATGTAGCTAAAATAAATTGATTGCAATCACTTACCTTTAAAAAAAATTTTGTCAATTCAATGATTTTTTTTTTTCAGTGCACAAAGAACCTGGTTCTTCAGATGTTAAAGGTTCTTTGTGGAACCATTTAGACAAAAAAAAGTTTCCTCTATGGCATTGTGAAGCACCTTTATTTTTAAGAGTACAGGCCACTGGTATGCCTGCATGGTGAGTTATTCAGCAACAGGATTGAATTTGTGGGCATATCTGAATGAATAGAACTGGTTTCATCATTTTTAACTCCATTTCTCCTGTTCATGAGAATGTGAACTGTCCTACTCCATGTATGTTTTTAACATCACAATGACAAAGCAAAATGAATTTCAGCTTGACCTGACTGCAGTCTCTTCTCACTGTTTCATCTGAGCTTCTATTTACACTCAAGGGTTTGGTCTGAATTCGTGTGTTGGACACACGCCAGCACTATTCTGTCAACTCTCTTCATTTTCTGTTTGGTTACTGTTGAATTCTCAACATTTCTGTCAGAAGATTCTCTTATTTCCAGCTAGAGGAACAAAGCTGCAGTGATTGAGAAGTAATTCGAAATAATCTCAAGTATGAGCTTCTCACACACCTTCACTGTCTTTCTCATTTCTTGCTAGCAACACTGTGTAGACATTCTACAAAGGTAGTCTAAAGCCAGGGTTCTCAAACTGTTTTGTCCGCTGAATCCTAAACTATTTACTTGAAGAAACCTCTAAGATTTCAGTTAATATTAGAAGTAATTTAACAACACAGTCCATGTGTGGTTCTTTCATGTGGGTTAAGGCTTACATGACACACTAATCAAAGCAGGGAAATGGCAGTCCTTTGCCATTCAGGTCTTTTGTCCTCGGACCACATCATTTATGGCTTCAACCCACAATTCTCCAATTACACAGTCTTCATCAAAGGCTTTCCCTTTACATCTTTCGTGACTAACATTGCTTATACAATGTTTTATCTATTCTGGTTGGGCCGGTGTCATTCTCACCCTTCATTCTTGCATTAAGCTGTCTTCTGTCATTTTGTCACTCAATTCAAGATTCAAGATTCAAGATTCAAGATTTTTTATTTGTCACGTACACTACGTACACAATAAACTGACATATACATATAGGCAAAGAATGAACTGCAGTATTTTCAAGAGCACATTATTTAGGCAATTTGCTCTTGCATTAGAAATGTAGTTATTGAGTTTGATAAATGAATGAATAAATTAATGTATATTGAACTTTTTATTAAATTAACATTTTAATTTAATAAAGTTAATAAAATACTAAATGACTGTATAAAGAAAAGAAAATAATTAGTGTGTCTTAAAATGCTTTATTATAAATATAAAAAATAATCCACAAGTAATCTCCAAACAATCTTCAAGAAGATAAAAGTACTATGTCAGGCTTTTTGTCTCTCATTTTCCCAGGCATATCGATCCAACAACTGAACACTAGAGGGCATTGAAACTAAACCGAACATTTCATACGTGTATGGTTGTAGAAATCTGTCTGTACAAACCAAACAAATATACCAAAATAAAGGTGTGTAAATATAGACACATATAAATAACACAAGGCACTATAAAGAAGAAGGAGAATCTATCTTCCTTTGCTTCTAGCTTGACTCTTTTTAATCATTTTATGATTTAATGAAATTACAATAAAATAAATCAACTGCTTTATGTAAATAGCAACAGGGTTAATATTATAAATAATGTGTAATGCAAATGATGCTAGTTTACTGCATTCAGTGCATCCATATTCGCTGTATTAATCTCATTACATTCCACTGTCGAAGTACAATTCCTCATATAACATACAAATTATTTGGGACTCTAAATGTCTAACATCAATGTTATCAACGTCAAATTCGAGTCATTTTTAATTTTTCTGACGTTTTCAATATGGATCAAGTTTGGTCCCTCCAAGTCGCCGTACACTCGAAGGAAGTCGTATCTCGGTTGCTAGGACAACACTGGTCAGCTTCGCTAAAGAACAATATGCTATCCGAAGTAAATATCTGGTTTCATTAAATTAAATAAACCTCCTGATAACTGAAAACCCTGGTCAATTCAATTGGGAATGCAGGGACGATATAATGGTATGTACGATTGTTTTGTGCTTGCTACGTTATTGAAATGAAGATTTGATTTTTGCACATCAGACGCAGTCTGTAACTGCATCTGTGCGTTTCTAAACCAATCTACTAACGTTAGCGTTTTTCCTTACAAATTAAGTGTAAAGCTTTTTTTATTGCATACTGTGCAATACTGATGATAATAATATTAAATAATGTATAATAATAATACTGATGATAAACGGTCGTATATATTTAAATATATTTAAAAACATTTATATATTTAAACACATACTAATATACACACAAATTAAAATAGGTGTTCTGTCAGAATTTATGACACATTAATCTCATCTTTCACTAAACATACATTACATGAGCTACACTTTCTCAGCTCTGTGTTATTAAATTACACAGATCAGAGCGTGATTTGTTCGTGTAGTATTTATTTTCTGATTTACTACTTGATTTCAGATAGGTGCTCCCAATCCCAGCGCCTTACGTTGCTGTACATGTCTAATTTTAAATTTATATATTAACATGTTTATGTTTAGGGGCCATTTGTGATGTGATGTGAAGTAAAGTTAATAATGAGAATAAATATTTCATAAGAACATTTCACATTTCATAGGGATTAAAAACCTACAGAGGTGTGGGAAAATCCTAATAATGAGAATAAATATTTCATAAGCACATTTCATATTTCATAGGGATTAAAAACCTAGTACAGAGGTGTGAAAAATCCATTTGAAAAATCCTAAAATGCTTATTTATGAAAGAAATAATAATAATGGAAAAAAAGCTAATTCAAAATACAAAACAATGCTCTTTTTTCCATAAGATGTACTAATAAGTATAGTGATATTTCCGTCTCCTCTGTCAGGCTGTTCCTGTGTGGGCACTTTCCCTCCCGCTGCCTGCCATCGTCATGATCTCTGTGGGGCTCTATATGATTTTCCTTGCGGCTGTGCTGTGGTGTCATTACTGTCTCAAGGTACTTCAGCATAATCACTTCCTCTTTCTGAGGAAACTTCTTAAAACTTTTATGTTAGCCAAATTACTGAACAATATTCTAGAATCAATATCTATGGCTGTTGCTATACAGTAGCCTAGCTGTCTCAGATGTAGCCTGATTTTTCACAGCTTCTTTGTTCTGAAAGGCAGGTTAAATCTCACGTCCCACTGTTCTCACATCTCTCTTTTGGGTAATTTTTGCATTGTGTAACAGCTCTCTGACTTTGCAGGCCAAGTGTGATCCTCAGTGTTCAGATTGCTGCACAAGTTTCTCTCCTTGCGAGTACTGTTTAGTATGTGCCCAGTCATGTGACTGCCGTCCACCATCTCTGCAATCCTGTCTGGACTATTCCTGCCCCTCCCCTAATGTAAGTCACACACTGACTGTCTCTTCCTGTTTTAAGCTGAATACACTCTGTACGCTTTTTGCCACAATAAGACTGCAGTCTTTGATCCCTTAGTGTGATATGCTCTACAATAAGATTTCATATGTTAACATTAGTTAATGCATAAGTTAACATGAACTATGAGAATTATATTATTATAATTTTTTTTACCTTTGTTAATGTTAGTTAATAAAAATACAATTGTTCATTCTTTGTTCTTGGTTAGTTCACATTGCATTTGTTAACAAATACAACTGTTGATTTATATAATAACATTAACTAAAAGGAATAAATGCTGTAGAAGTGTGTTTGTTTTTAGTTCATGTTAACTAATGTTAACTAATTGTAAAGTGTTACCAATGCTCAGTTTTGGGGAAAGTTACTTTTAAAAGTAATGCATTACAATATTACGTTACTCCATGTGTGTATAGTATTATTGTGTTAGTTACTTTTTATGGAAAGTAATGCATTATGTTACTTTTGTGTTACTTTTTGCCACCTGGGTTGGGCTTGCTTATTTATTTATTTATTTTTTAAAATAACAGAATAATAACAGAAACTATATAATAAAAGTTATATTTTTGGCAACTGTAAAGGCCTTTTTACACCAAAAGTGAAATGAATAAGCCTCAGGCTGAAGGAAGTGCCTCTGGTCTGCGATTTCTCTCAACACGGGGACAGGAGAGGTATCAGTGAATAAATGGGAAAACAAAGTAACTTGCGTTACTTATTTGAAAAAGTAACTCAGATATTTTGTTGTAAATTTAAAAGTAATGTGTTACTTTACTAGTTACTTGAAAAAGGTAATCTGATTACACAATTCGTGTTACTTGTTATGTGTTATCCCCAACACTGCCTCTGTAATTAGTCTTAACATTATGATGGTATTATTAAATAAATTTATTATCAAAGAACTCAAGTGTTTTTGGTTTTTCTGAATAATAAACAGTTCACAAAATCCTGCCTATCCATGCCTATAAATATGAATAGAACTGGTGTAAACCTGTTTTTCTTGATTTTGTTTAATGTAGTGTGCGATGTGGGATTGTGCCTGTACCTGTCAGCCTCCAGAGTGTGACTCCATCAACTGCTTCTGCTTTGAGATCAAGTTTAAGTAGAAGGGTGGATGGAAGGAAAAAGATCCTCCTCATTTTAAAAGATGCCTTAGAAGCTCCAACTCCAAGTGATACTTAAGTATGTTTTAAGCTCTAGAGAAACTGTGATTCAGTCTTTGGCTGTTCTGTAAAGTTTGCATATTTTCTGAAACATTACCGCATTCTTCCTATTCACGGTTTAACTATTCATTGATTTAACTAAAATAAAGATTAAAATGTGCATTTATTGGGAATATACATTGTTTAATTGAATCATGTATGACTATTTTTCTCATACCAAATAAAACAGCATATATATATATATATATATATATATTATTAAAACACAATACATACCATTGTAGTAAATGGTTATTGGACATATTTAATTCATATCGAGATGAATGGGATCATTCCAGCCCGATCTCACGGCAATTCGTACATATTTTACGAGGTGGCTAATTCGTACGAATTCGTACGACCTCACTCGTACTAATTCATACGATTTTTGCTAAATCGTACGTACTTTAGGCAGACGTGGCCTAATGGATAGAGAGTTGCACTTGTAACCCAAAGTTTGCGGGTTTGAGTATCAGGTCCGGCAGGGATTGTAGGTGGGGGGAGTAAATAACCAGCGCTCTCTCCACCCTCAATACCACGACTGAGGTGAGACCCTTGAGCAAGGCACCGAACCCCCAACTGCTCCCCGGGCACCGCAGCATTGGCTGCCCGCTGCTCCGGGTGTGTGTGTGTTCACTTCTCACTGCTGTGTGTGCACTTGGATGGGTTAAATGCAGAGCACAAATTCCCAGTATGGGTCACCATACTTGGTCACTTCATTCACTCACTTTTATGAGTTGCCTATTCGTATGAATTTGTACGAATGACTTACACCTAACCCCGCCCCCTAAATCTACCCATCACTGGAGTTTAGACAAATCGTACTAAATCGTACGAGTGAGGTCGTACGAATTAGCCACCTCGTAAAATATGTACGAATTGCCGTGAGATAGCGTTGGATCATTCATACCAGGTTTCCAAACAGATGTAATTCCTGAAGTACACAAGCATTACAGAACAATAGAAGACTGAGGCGATTGGCTTTAAGAAGTGCCACGAACTTTTAAAACATTACGTTTAACCAATTTTTACATTTTAAGCACAAAATGTCCTATTAACTTATTGTGATTTTTTACATTTATGTACTTTTTTGTTGTTTATTTTTTTCTAGTTTTCCAGTCAGCAATAATAGCCAGTGTCTTTCTCTTTGGCATCATTGTATTTGGTAAGACGGACAATTGTGCTTCATACAAAGAGAAGTTAGGAATCTATAAACCATATATGCTGTTCAATGTATCTTATTCTGACACAGATGTCTTTGAAATGTCTGGACTGTATGCTCACCTATATTTATATGAGATACACTTTTATGTACATATAGTTCTGACTGACCAATTTTAGATTACATTTTTGATTAGATTTCTTTTGTGATATACTGTAATACTGTAAAAGTGTAACAAACTATTTCCTATTTTTACTGATCTAATTGTTTACAGGGCATCGTCTCGGTTGTTACATAAGAAATATGACCTAACTATGTGTGCGTATTGTATTATGTAAAATGTGATAATGTATGTGGCCATATTTTGAATGCTTACAGCCAACACACTATGGCAAAGTAAACCTGCTGTCACTTCTTATTGATGGTCCCTCTGTTGCCTGGCAAGACTTCTTTTTTTTTTTGTAATTTTTATATAAATATGAGCTATTTTTTGTAAATGGGTAGTTTTAAAATGAATTAAATATTTTTTTTATGAGGCTTTGTTTACAGTAGAATTATTATCTATCGAGCATTGGTGGTGAGATATTAAAAAAATCATTTTACATTCTTTGTTGGATTGTCCTGGATTTTCTGCTTCGTTTATGAAACATGCAGTTTAAATAAATGTTCAGTTTATTTGTTGGAAGCTTCTACACTTTTCTACAAGGCTTTCTATTTTCTATTTTCATGTAGCTCTTGCTGATTACAGCGATTATGCAGAGAAGATGTTTGAAAGATGAAAGGTCATGACAGAAGATCTCATGACAGTAGATCCCTTTTCTGATGACAGTAATCTCATAGATAGAGGAGGTTTATAGGGAGTGCATGGAGTAATATCAAAGAACATCATGCAGAAGTTTCATTCTATTATTGCAGTCATCTGTAGACCACCAGCCCCCCTTTGCATCATTATTTAACAGGGATGGCATTAATGCATGCTGCAATTCATGCATGTAGAAACAACATTAATAATCATATACCATGTCTATGCCACTCACAGCCTTTCTCTTTAACCTTTCTTTGCTGCATGCCAGTGTCCATGAATGTCACATCGCCCTTCTCCGGTTGCATCGTGGGTTTGCCTGCTGCTAAGATTAGCCAAACCCACGGAATGTCAAAGGTCACTTTGTCTGAATAAATACAGGTCATCTGGCACCAGACGGGTGTCACAGACTATCCAGACCTCCTCTGCCTCCATTTGGGGAGTATCTCTTGCTCACTTCATCCAAAAACACGGTAAAAATGTGCATGCTCTCTTCTTTTATTCCGTAGTACAAAAATGTGAATTGCAGAAATACGCTACTTGTGTAATATATTGTTTTATTGCTTTTATTTAAATGCATTTGCAAATTGCAAATTATCTTCTACTGCTGCATGATTTTATTTGTTTTTATCAAATATTAATATTATTATTAATCTACTACTACTACAATTATTAATATTATTGTAAAAATAATTATTTTTAAATACTTTCATAATTTAGCCAATGACTGAAGTATTCCATCAGTAAATCATTCATAATTCTTAATTCTCCAAATAATTGTCTTGCTCAGATACCTAATACAAAATACTGACCAACAGAATCTTTTTTTTTTTTTTTAATCATGAATTATGTTAACCAGCTTTATTGGCTTTGCTTGATATTCAACATCCCAAAGAGCGCTTTTAGACCCCTTTTCACAAATCACAACCTGCTCTATAATGCTCAGCTGGACCACTTGCTTTGAGCCATCAAATTATTGTCTATATTTAATTTGGCCTTTGGTTGAATGCAACTTGAGCAGAGGGTGTTAGAGTTTTGTTACTGGAATGTTAAGAGCCTCTTGTTGAGCTGTTCTTCAATGTCCAGTAGACAGAGAAGCAATATAATATAACATCAGATTTAATTTTATTAAAGAAAAACACACATTAGTGTTAGTTTATAGCCTGTTAAATACACTCCTAAAAGCTCAGAAATAACTGCACACGCATGACAAGGTCATATGTATTCGCCTTACATCAATGGAGTGCTTTAAAATGTCCCTTCCAGCTCTGTTTCCTGCATGTGAACTCTGTCACGTATCACAAGAACATCTACCCCGCCTCTAATTGTAATAAAACCACTCCCCTATTGGTGCGTCAGTCTTAAACCCGCCTTCCAAAGCACATCAGCCAATCATCGTCTCTTCGCCCTGTCATTCAAAACAAGACTCGCGCTCTGATTGGTCCAGCTGTCCTCTTGTAAAATTGCTTAAAAATTTCCTTCCTTTATTGCATCTTATTGCAACCGCAGAATAACGTGGCTACGCTGAAAGTGTGGTACGGAAACAGTCGCTTCCTTAACGTCCATTTAATAGGTGAGTTTTTTTCTTAATATAAAACGCCGACATCCAAGTAAAAACAAACATATCGGAACAATGCTAATGTTTCGCTAGTCTCTTTTTCCGATATCATGCAAAGTTAACAGTTGCGTGAGCCGCACAAGGTCATAGGTGTTTGTATCTCAAGGACATGTTGCATCAAAACTCGTCGAGAAATAGCTAACAAAAATGTGGCTAGAAGAAAGAAAAATCAGTGCTTTTAGTAAGGTTTACGATTTAAGTACACACCCATATCTGAACCCTTGCTCAGACTCTTTGGTGTTGATTTAACTGTCACCTGATTCATTACTTGATCTTAGGTGAATGTTTTTGTAATGCGTTTCATGTGTTTGTACTGGTATTCTGAATAATTTAATCTCAGAGATCATATAAATGTGTTTGTCTCTCACACCTTCCTCCACAGAGTCAAGATGCCTCACGCTTACCCATTCCTCACTCCAGATCAGAAGAAGGAGCTGAGCGATATTGCTCAGAGGATTGTTGCCCCTGGCAAAGGCATTCTTGCTGCGGATGAGTCTACAGGTACTTCAAGACATTGTTTTTGTTTGTCAGTAACCAGTCCATTCGCTCGTCTAATAACTATCTTTCATCTCGAATCTTTGTTTCTTGTACAGGTAGCGTGGCCAAGCGATTCCAGAGCATCAATGCTGAGAACACAGAGGAGAACAGGAGACTGTACCGCCAGCTTCTGTTCACTGCAGACGACCGCGTCAAGCCCTGCATCGGAGGCGTCATCCTCTTCCACGAGACCCTCTACCAGAAGGCAGATGATGGCAAACTCTTCTCCCAACTCCTTAAGGGGAGGGGCATGGTAGTTGGCATCAAAGTGGACAAGGGTGTGGTTCCCCTGGCTGGCACCAATGGAGAGACCACCACACAAGGTGAAAATCCCATCACTATCTATAAAATAGATTATCAGGTAGTAAAATTACACATGGTATTTTATAACCTTTCGTATCCACTTAAATGCTGGAATTAGATGGACTTTGTCCAGAACTGAATGGTCACAGTCACTTGCTTTTATGACTCATTAAATGCTCATTTGCCTCTGTGTTTGCAGGTCTGGATGGACTGTATGAGCGCTGCGCTCAGTACAAGAAAGACGGGGCAGACTTTGCTAAATGGAGGTGTGTGCTGAAGATCACCCCCACAACCCCCTCAAGACTGGCCATCATTGAGAACGCCAATGTGCTCGCCCGTTATGCTAGCATCTGCCAGATGGTGAGACACTTACAGCTGTATATCCATGGTTTTTTTTGTTGTTTTTTTTATGGTGAATGATTTTATTCAGCATAGATGCGTTCAACTGATCAAAAGTGACAGTAAAGACGTTTATAATATTACAAAAAAATTATATTTCAAATAAATGCTGTTCTTTTGAAATTTCTGTTCAAAGAATACTGGAAAAAAGGACAGTTTCCATAAAATCACAACTGCTTTCATCATTGAAAATATAGTTTCTTGAGCAGCAAATCAGCATATTAAAGACTTCTGAAGGATCATGTGACACTGAAGACTGGAGTAATGATGCTGAAAATTCAGCTGTGCCATCACAGAAATAAATTACATTAATATATATTAAAGTTATTTTAAATACTAATAATATTTTTCAATATCCTGTATTTATCAAATAAATGCAGCCTTGGTGAACATGAGACATGTCAAAAAAAGTAACCACTCCAAACCTTTCAATTGTATTGAATATTAAAATAAAGTAATTCATGATTATTATATTAATTTGTAAAAAATAATTTCACATTTCATCTTTCTCCTCAGCATGGCATTGTGCCCATCGTGGAGCCTGAGATTCTCCCTGATGGTGACCATGACCTGAAGAGGTGCCAGTATGTGACCGAGAAGGTTCTGGCTGCTGTGTACAAAGCCCTGTCAGACCACCATGTGTACTTGGAGGGCACTCTGCTCAAACCCAACATGGTGACTGCCGGGCATTCATGTTCCCAGAAGAACGCCCCTCAGGAGGTCGCCATGGCCACTGTCACAGCTCTTCGCCGCACCGTTCCTCCCGCTGTGCCTGGTTAGTAAAACAACCGCAGTTACTCACTCAGTCATGACAGAGTCTTTATCTTATCACAAGCCTGCGTGATAAATTCTTAAGCATGTAATTATCATCGTGCAGTATAGTTACCTCATACCACACCCCTTTCTCTCTGTAGGTATCACCTTCCTGTCTGGAGGCCAGAGTGAGGAGGAGGCCACACTCAACCTGAATGCCATGAACCAGTGTCCCCTGCACAAGCCTTGGGCCCTGACCTTCTCCTACGGTCGTGCCCTGCAGGCCTCTGCCCTCAAAGCCTGGGGTGGCAAGAAGGAGAATGGCAAGGCCTGCCAGGAGGAGTTCGTAAAGAGAGCTCTTGTAAGTTTTATTAACTTGAGATCATCTACTGGATATTGATCTGGTTATACGAAAACCTAGTTTTGTAACCAGATTTTCTCTCAAGCACTGTCTCTATTTGTAGTACAAAAACAAATCTTTTTTCCTAATGACTTAATTTTATAATTGTTTTTTAAATTTAATATAAATGTATTTAATTTATCATGTCTGTATATAGGTATTATACAGTTTTTTTTTTTTTTTAAATTTTTTTTTTATATATTTTATTTTTGCTTATTACATAGAATATTTTTTTGAGATTCTTGATTGTAAGAATGGAGTAATTTGTTCAGGAGGATTAGCATTTCATGCATGAACATTTTAAAACAACTGTTTTATGTTTCTATTTCCAGAACAACAGCCTGGCCTGTGTTGGGAAGTATGTGTCCTCAGGAGATAAGGGTGCTGCTGCTGGAGAGTCTCTCTTTGTGGCCAACCATGCCTACTAATCACCAGGAAGCCTTTTCCATTTCAATCCTCCTCATATTCCTAAAGAATCACTGAGCCTGAACGCATCTATACTCTGTCTGAACTCATCATTTGACCCATTCCCTTTTCCTTTCTAGTGTTTGTTACTCTCATGTGTGAAAAAACTATGAAACTAAGAAATGATACTTAGAGTAAAGGTATAATATTGTTTTTAACCCTAATCTCCTCCCTCTTCCTTTTAATAGCACTCCAATGTATTGTAATGTTTACCTCTTTAGAGAAATGTTGCTCTTGTACTTGTAGTACTTATAACTGTATTTGACTTGGACAAAGCACATATACCTTTCAGGGGTATATTATTTAATATGATACACTGGAAATAATAAAATAAACATTTCACTGCTAACCTAATTTGTTTCTTTTATGCTGTTATTCAGACAACACATTGTGAGGTTGTGTGTCAGTTGGAACATTTTTCTGTGAATATTTATCTATTCATCTTATGAACCTTGTAAACCAACCCAGATGCAAGAATGTAAAGTTATAGGATGATTGTCAAACTCTGCTTTTACAATTTCAATTGCAAGATTATTATCAGTAAGCTGTTTTGTAATTGTCAAGGATGCTTTAAACTCGGCTTTATGAAATATCTATAAATATTTCAAATAAATGGTTCAGGGCGAATATTAAACTGGCCAAAGCATGTGATTTTGGCCAGAGGAAAAAAAAAAAAAAAATAGTAGTTTTAAACCTTTAGAAATTTCACACCGTCAACACCCTGTAGACCAGGGGTGCCCAACCCTGTCCCTGGTGATCGACTGTCCTGCAAAGTTTAGCTCCAACTCTAATCAAACACACCTGAAGCAACCAATTAAGGTCTTCAGGATTGCGTGAAAAATTAAGTCAGGTGTCGTTTGATTAGAGTTCCCGGGCTCGCTTTCAGGATGGTTGATCGCCAGGAATTTGAGACCCAGGCACCTGCTGTAGACGACATTTTTAATGTTTTGGCATTCTGGCGGCTGGCAATGGTCTGTGGCCTGAGTTTGTGACAAGGAGCTCACAGGGGTTTCAGAAGTGACATTACTTGCAGAAACCTTTATGTCAGAATATAAATATTTTATTGCAAATTGATTAATAAATTTAATTTTTTTTCTCAAACCAAGTAAATTTGCAAGATCTTTACAAATGCTTTTATATTTTCTTATAAATTAAGAACATTAAGATTTTTCTGTTTTGTAAGTGTTCTTATAAATCAAGAAAATTCTCTTGTAAATCTTAGTTTTCCATGTCTTACTCTATAACCTAAAACAAAAACATAAGTCAGTGTTATTCGTAGAAATTAATTACATTTAGAGCAAATCTGACTTTGGAAAAGTGTTTAAGAAAAAAATAAAAAAAAAAAAAAAGAAAAGGAGGGAGGATGAGCCAACTTAAATTTAAGGCAACCAGCTTCAGCGGATTTGAGTTCTCAACTAATTTTTGTAGGAGACTCAACTTCGTTGTATAAACTTTAACAAGTTGAGAACTCAAATCTGCTGAAGCTGGTTGCCTTAATTGAAGTTGGCTCAACTTTTTTTTTCTTTTTTTTTTAAAAACAGTGCAGCTGTTCCTCAAAATCTGGGAACACTTCAGAGGCTGGAGCTTCATGAAGATCATCAATTTCTATAATGTTCTGTAGAGAAGTGTGATCTAAAGGGGGAATATCAATAATGAATTTAAAATTATGTAATTTGAATAAATTACATACTCAAATTGGTTCTTCATTTAGGGGCACTTTTGACTTGATAACTTCTCTAAAATAAATCGTAAATTTGTTTCTGAATTAATTCTCATACGGAGCGGTTTCATGTTTTGGATTATAGCAGTAAACCTACCCTTGTCCAGCTCTTCTGTGAAGTGATATGTTGTCAAAATAACTGGAATGTCAGTCCTGATGTGGCAGGATGTCCTGATCCAGCTGTTCATCAACAGTAGGGAGCACTTCAGAGGCTCTACAATGTGGATAAAAGTGTCTGCTAAATAACCAAATGTAAATTAAGAAAATGTGACAGGCGGTTTTCCACGTCTTACTCCATGACCTGAAACAAAAATCAGTGTTATTCAATAAAATACATTTAGAGCAAATCTGACTTCTGTAAAAAGACTGATGATTTAAAAAAAAAAAATAATAATAATAATATATATATATATAATAATAATAATAATAAATATACACATATATACACACACACATACACAGGTGCATCTCAAATTAGAATGTCATGGAAAAGTTAATTTATTTCAGTAATTCAACTCAAACTGTGAAACTCGTGTATTAAATAAATTCAATGCACACAGACTGAAGTAGTTTAAGTCTTTGGTTCTTTTAATTGTGATGATTTAGGCTCACCATTTAACAAAAACCCACCAATTCACAACAAATTAGAATACTTCATAAGACCAATAAAAAAAAAACATTTTTAGTGGATTGTTGGCCTTCTGGAAAGTATGTTCATTTACTGTATAAGTAATACTTGGTAGGGGCTCCTTTTGCTTTAATTACTGCCTCAATTCGGCATGATCAGTTTGTGGCACTGCTAAGGTGGTATGGAAGCCCAGGTTGCTTTGATAACGGCCTTCAGCACATCTGCATTTTTTGGTCTCTTGTTTCTCATTTTCCTCTTGACAATACCCCATAGATTCTCTTTGGGGTTCAGGTCTGGTGAGTTTGCTGGCCAGTCAAGCACACCAACACCATCATTTTACCAACTTTTGGTGCTTTTGGCAGTGTCCTGCTGGAAAATGAAATCAGCATCTTTAAAAAGCATCAGCAGAAGGAAGCATGAAGTGCTCTCAAATTTCCTGGTAGATGGCTGCGTTGACTGTGGACTTCAGAAAACACAGTGGACCAACACCAGCAGATGTGACATGGCAGCCCGATGTGTTGTTGGAAACTTCACACTGGACTTCAAGCAACATGGATTCTGTGCCTCTCCCC
Organism: Tor tambroides; assembly: GCA_021397915.2. Taxonomy (NCBI): domain Eukaryota; kingdom Metazoa; phylum Chordata; class Actinopteri; order Cypriniformes; family Cyprinidae; genus Tor; species Tor tambroides. The sequence continues at coordinate 27,642 of JAFVLL020006855.1, forward strand.
CACTCTTCCTCCAGACTCCTGGGACCTTGATTTCCAAATGAAATTCAAAATTTACTTTCATCTGAAAAGAGGACAGTAGAGCAACAGTCCAGTTCTTTTTCTCCACAGCCCGGGTAAGACGCTGCTGACGTTGTCTCTGGTTCAGAAGTGGCTTGGTAGCCCTTTTCCTGTAGACGTCTGAGCGTGGTGACTCTTGATACACTGACTCCAGCTTCAGTTCACGCCTTGTGAAGCTCTCCCAAATGTTTGAATCAGCTTTGCTTGACAGTATTATCAAGCTTGCGGTCATCCCTGTTGCTTGTGCACCTTTTCCTACCCAAATTCTTCCTTCCAGTCAACTCTGCATTTAATATGCTTTGATACAGCACTCTGTAAACAGCCACACCTTTCAATAATGACCCTCTGTGACTTACCCTCTTTGTGGGTCAGCAATGTTCGTCTTCTGGATCATTGCCAAGTCAGCAGTCTTCTCCATTATTGTGGTTTCAAAGAACAAGAGATACCCAGAATTTATACTGTAGGGATGGTCATTAATTGAAACTCAAATGTAAATATTCTAATATTTTCAGAAACTGATTTGACTTTCATGAGCTGTAAGCTCTAAAAAAAAAAAAAAAAAAAAATTAATAAATAAACAACATTCTAATTTACTGAGATGCACCTGTGTGTATATAATATATATATATAAATAATAATAATAATAATAATAAAAAATCCTAGACTCTTGCATTAAATCATTCATGGAGATGCATCTCCAAATTGATTCTCTGCTGTGGATCAGGCTGCAGAGAAGCACGGATCATCTGGCAGCATTCAGTGAAAAAAAATAAATAAAAATAAAAAAAGGACAGGAGACACGTCTGATTATTAGCTTGTACTTTATACTTGCTCTTTGAAGTTAGTGCATTTCTGTTAAACAATTAAAATTGGTCCTCTTTGTTCTTTGATTCTCACCTTGTGACAGGCCGGGTCTGTACCAGGTGCTCTCACTGATCATATGCAGGTCGTCAGCTGTGGAATAATATCCGCACATTTCAAACAGGACGAACCCTAGTGTCCACACAGTCGCTGGCTTTGCGGGGTACTTGCCAGCAGTCTTATACTCTGGTGGACAGTACGCTCTTATTCATTCCTGGAGGAAAGAGACATTGTTTAATGCACTTCCAGAGCATGTTGACTCAACCTAGGATGTGTTTCAATGAGCTAGTTCAGAAAGAGGTTCATAACGCATACCATGGAAGGCCATATAGACAGAGTCCTAAATAGGTGCACCGCATCCAAAATCAATTAATTGTGACTTTCATGGTGTCCTGGTTGAGGAGTAGGTTCTCTAGTTTTATATCACAATGGAAGACGCCACGCTTGCAGCAAACATTGGCAGCATTGATCACCTGCCGAATAACATTTCGTGCCGTCCTCTCATCAAGGCTTCCACCATGAAGCTCCACGAAACAAAACAAATTCACACGGGCCATGGAGCGCTCCAAGACCATAATAGTGGTCTGTGCTGTCGTGCCAGTCCAGCAGTTTAATGATCAGGCCGATCTCCATGGGGAGGCGTTTGGGATGACCAGGCTAAAAGAAAGAAAGTATCCCAATTAGATAGAGATGGTTTCACAAAACAGATTGACTATTGAGAAATGATTTGTAGTCTGTGATTAACATGAATATAAGATTTGCAATAACTCACATGTGTGCTGTAGGCCTATGGCATGTGTGGCATCTTCTCAGCACATTTCATAGCCACCTACTCAACAAAGCAAAGAAATAATTATCATGTGCATAGAACATATCACTCCAGTTACGAATCCTGAACAGATATGCAAAGTTCTGTAAGTAAAGAGAAGGGTAAGCTAAATAAAAGGAAACCTTAAGTCCATCTTTGCAGCAAGTTCCTGCATGCACAAAGCCAAATCCTCCTTCTCCCAGCTTGTGGCCAATTTCATAACACCAACAAATGTGCAAAGAACAGGCGAATTATCATCAACACACGTATTCCATTCAAATAACATCAATCCAGGACAAGGAGTAAGCGAGAACTGAGGACTTATAAGCAAGAACCAAAAAAAGGGAACTAACGAGATGATTAATACAACACAGGTGAACAGAATAAACTAATTAGGGCAACTAAGGGAATCTAGTGCTGCCTTCACGTTCTATCAGAATTATCATAAATACGAGTTTCCTAATCAGAAATTGGACGTGAACGGACTCTCAAGTCGTATTTATTACTGGGAAATTCGGAAATAATTTTGATACCAGAGTTTCCGAGTTGGGCGGGTCATAAACTTTAAACATGGTGGAGGGGACAACCATTGCTGCTGTCAATGCTGTTCTCACAACAACTACATCCCTTTGTCTTGTCGCTAAAGTAGTGTATTTATAGGCTAGATATGAACAATCAGTTGAAGCATATTGTATGTTTTATAAGCATTTATTTGACCGAAATTCCAGAATTGTCAGCAAACTGCATGTATAGACGTCAAGACGCCCTGCTCCAGCTGTTCCTCAGCAATAGGAAGCACTTCAGAGGCTGGATCAATTTCTGCAATGTTCTATAGAGAAGTGTGATCTAAACGGGGGATATCAATAATATGAATTTAAATCAAATAAATGATTTGAATAAAATATTACATACTCAGTTTGGGGTAGTTTAAATATTACATACTTACTTTATTTAGTACGGTGAGGCAAGTTTGGTAATGACATCTAATAAATCTGTCCTCAACAATGCAATCTTAATATACGCTCAGATCAAAAATCCTTCATTTAATTTCTTATCTTTAAAATGTCACTCCACAGCAATGCCATAAAAGAACCATTTTTGGTTGCACAAAGAACCATTCAGTCAGAGGTTCTTTAAAGAACCACCTCTTTATTACCTTTTTATAATCTGAAGAACCTTCTTTCGCCACAAAGAACCTTTTGTGAAACAGAAAGGTTCTTCAGATGTTAAAGGTTCTGTATGGAACCATTTAGACAGAAAGGTTCTTCTAACTATGGCATCGTGAAGCACCTATATTTGTGTATGTGGGACAGTGACTGTTTATTATAAAAAAATCTTCAGTACTCGTAACATATCACGTTCATATGATTTTACCATCAGTAGGTCTCAGATTTGATCCAGCCTCACTCTACACCTTCTCAGCCTGAGCCAGGTCGTGTTTTCCAGCTTTTCGGCGAGAAAAGAGTGGAATGAGACATTTCCAAAACCTCTTCTCCTTTTTCACCTTTCTCCCATCACTAATATCACCAGTACCAACAGGCATCTCATCAAAATGATGGGGATGGGTTTCTGCCGTGATGGTGGTGTCCAAAACCTGTGTGGAATATATAATTTAATAACATGTGGACATTTAAGACACACTTAAAATGGGTAAATGTCACTACATTTATGAATCCAAAAAAAAAAAAAAAAATGCTAGGTTCAAAGTGATAAAAAAGACAGACTACTGTCAAAACCAAAGTTATTGTGACATTAACCAAACTTATTGTCACAATTCATTAGGCCTAGTTGTTTGCAGTTGTTGTATATTATTTTAATGGATTTGCAGTCATACATTTTAATTTTACTAGTCAGAAGGGCATTTATACATTTACCTGAACTTCAGCTAGCTTGTAAGTTTATTAAAAAATTCACATTTTAATTTTACTGTCAGATGGACAAATTAATATTTACTCAAACTTTAGCTTCAAGCTTTCTAAAACATCACATTTTATTTTTACTGCGAGATGGAGCAGCAGCTCCATGACAAGAATAGCAATGCATAATGAGATATTTAAGATTATTTACCCCTGCTGAAAAAACAATAGAAACCATCACAGAGTCTGTAATGGTTTTACTGGTTATGATGGGAATTGTACTGGTTTTAATGGAAATTGTAATGTGCCTATTGGTCTGTTAAAACCACTAAATCCTAATGGAATATGTCCCAAAACACACTACAGAAAACCATTTTTAATGGATTTAATGGTTAGAAGTTAATGGTTTGTAAGGTTTTTACGGTATTTGTAATGGAAACCTAGAATTTCTGTAATGGTTTCTATTGGGTTTTTTTTTCTTTCTTTCAGTAAGGACAAAGCATTACTTTTAAAAATAATTGGAATGGTGGAATTTAAAAAAAATAAATAAATACTTTGATACGAATATTTTTCTTTTAGTCTGCATTCAGTGTTTGTTAAATCTGTTTCGCCAATAATATCATATCATTATAATATCAACTGAGGGTGCTCCTGCTTTCGTTTCGGGGTGCTTATATTTAAAATGGACTTTTTGCTGTTTTTTACTCATGTTTTAATTTTTTGTAACAAAAATATAATATAATAATATAATTTGCGGACCCTCTGCAGTGCTGCTGCGGACTCCCTGTTGAAGATACAAAATCTATTTCTTTAAAATTCAACCTGATGCATTTCTGAAGACTGGCCAGCAGATGGAGACAGTGATATTGATAATAGAAATTGACAGAAGTGTTTTAGTTAGGTGTCTGTGGTCTTGTTCACTTTTGGGCTAGATGCTAAAAAAATGCTAAAAAATGCTAAAAAAAAAAATGCTAAAAAAAAAGGAGGTTCACATGGCGCCAATATTCTTATTGAATATTCTTATTACTATAATATATTCTATATTAATATTATTTAGTACAATGAATAGCTGCGTAAACGTCTATGGTGGTGAACAGGACATTGCAGCAAATATGATTTTTGCATTCGCTCCAACAGCAAAACAAAAACATTCATGATAGCGTTTCCACAACTTTCCAAAGGATTTTACTGTCACTCCCTCAGCTTTTTTATTAGAAACACCCTTGCTGCAGTATTAACTATAACTATTATTATTATTATTATTATTATTATTATTACTATTGTTATTTAATGCCTAAAGGCTATGCAACACAAAGTATAATTTTAAAAATTTACGTTTCTTAAATAATGAAAATATAAAAGACTTGGCCAGATTTAGAATGTTAAAAACTTTGGAAATGCACCAAAAGAGTCCATAGCACCAGCTAATTTTATTTATTTATTTATTTATTTATTTATTTATTTTTTGACTGACTAAAAACTGTGGGTCACTCCTGTGACCTTTATTGTGCTGATGTTTTCTCTGTTTCAGTGATATCTGACATATTTCCTGTAGAAAACAAGAAGTCTGGGTTCAGAATGGCACGGTTAGGCCCTGCTGGTAGGTGTCAAACATCATCTGGCTGCAAGTATCAGCCAATTCACATTTCTTAGTTCAAAATAGCTGTGTATTCTGTCAGAATATTAAACATTTTGCAATAAGATTTTATTCATAGAAATATATAAAAGCAAAACAAAAAAGTAATTTTTGGAGCCTAGGTGTATCGACTTTTTTTCTTTTTCTCATTATCAATATTTCTTTGTTGAGCACCCTGTCTGAGAGTTTTTCCAGTGATGTGAGTGCTTTTGTTTTTGCATCCATAAAAATAAATGAAATAAAATGGACTCTTTTTTGCTGCATTGATGTCACAGCTCAGAAAAGTGAAGGTCTTGTGACTGTGGCACATTTTGTGGTGCTACCAGACAGAAACATTTTCAGCAGGTTGTGACAACATTTCCACAGCTATTACAAATCAGGCTTTAAAAAACTGATAACATAAGCAAATATGGCATATTTCTAATCATATACCTCTAAACTGCAACTGAGATAAATGCTAGATTGATCGCTCTCTCCAGTTGTATATAGACTTTCTTGGCAAAATGTAGGCTACTAGATGTGATTATGATTTTAATAGATATATTAAACAGTCTCTGTTGGCTGCAGAGCTTTTTCTTGTAACAAGAATTACACAGTATATTTACATAACATAGTATGATTTCAAACAATGCAAAATAAACTGAATAATTGCAAATATATTGTGCACTGATAACTGTAGTGTGGGTGGGAACTATTTCCGCGTGCGCTTGGTCGGATGTATTTGTGAGCAGCACCCGCTGCTGCTGCTGTGGTTATTGTTGTTGCTGGCGCTTGTCAAAATGAAAAGTGGAAGGCAATGGATTCGTTGTTCTGTTTTTCTGTTTATCTGACATAACATCGCTACGGATGAGCTACGGTCATACAGATATACCGTTTTTTATGAATCTGTAATTTTATTGGATGTCTGCAGTTATCGTCTCACAGCGAGAGATATAAAGTTTATGTGACAGTTTTTCACTGTGAAAGGTCGCAATGGATCGAGCAGTAAACTCCGACCCTGTCAATACAGCCGAGACTGGTAGGATGGTTGCTGACATTTTTTTAATGACAAAATTTTATGATATATAGGTTTTATCTTTAGATGTGTTTATCTGTGTGTCTCCAGGTCGTCAACGCTGGAGGAATTGGATTGGATTTTGGTAAGTGAATCCTCTGTTAACTTTTCTTTTAAAAAAAACGTGATACGCAATATCTAAAGTAATCTTCATTATCTCTATCTAGGTTACTGGGACTTTGCAATAACTTCGCATATGTGGTGATGCTGAGTGCAGCACATGACATCTTACAGAAACAGGAAACTCAAAACTCAACGACACCTGTAAGACATTTCTGAGCTTGGCTATGATTAGATTGTTATCAAATATACATGAAGATAATATAATATTAGTTAAATGTAATTAAGATCCCTTGTGTTTACTTGAAGTACACTTCCATGGCTGTTTATTAAACGTAAATGCTTGCCAGTACATTTTAACCATATTTCAAAGACAATAGAATAATAATGAAATTACATATAAAGATAAGTCCAATTTATGTTTAAAAAATTCTCTCAGTTCAATGAATTGCATGTCATATAATTTTAAACTACAATACAGTTTCATTTAATTCAATTCTGAAAACATTACACTTGCAAGTATATTATTTCCATATGTACTCTTTTTAAGAGTATGCTAAAGTGTACTTCTTTTTCACAAAAATTGACTGCTCAGTGTTTCTTGTTTTTTGTTTTGTTCCTCCACTAGACTCCTGCTCCAAATGGGACTAACATAGAGATCAGCAACAACAACAACAACAACAGCCGCTATGACTGCAATCCTGTGTCCACTGCAGTACGTCTGTCTGTCTGCCCTGTCTTTCTTTTTCGCTTTCATTTTTTGTTTCACCTGTACAGACTTGTCCCGCATTTAAGTGTAAGTTTAAATAGCTGTTCAGGGAGTGACACCTTGTTTTCTTTCTGTTTCTAGGCTGTGCTGTTGGCTGATATCTTACCCACCCTCCTAATCAAATTTACAGCACCTTTCTATATACACAAAGTGCCTTATGGGTAAAGTTGGCAAGCACTTCTTTATTTGAAATCTAATTGCAAACATCCATCAGCATTTTCAAACAGGTTTAGTTGTTCAGATGGTAGAATTGTGTAATACTGTGATAAGAGATGAATTGGCAACTCTGAGTAGTTTGAGAAATCAGTGTCAAAAGGGACAAAGTCTGATTTTGTTTGTTGCCCTTTACAGTGCAGAAGAGCTGTTCCTTTATTATTAATAATGTGTTATTTAATAATAATTATGTTTTCTTTTTACTTTTATAATGAACAGATTCCGTGTTTTGGTGTGTTTCTTCACGGCAGTAGTCAGCTTCCTGATGGTGTCGTTCTCTTCAACTATATTGATGAGCATATTTGGTAATGAGCATGTGTGTGCATTCCTCTTCTGAGCTGGATTAATGAGATTTGATGAATGTTGTAATGAATCTTTGGATTTTTCCTCAGGTGTCGTCTTTGCCAGTATTAGTTCAGGATTGGGGGAGCTCTCCTTTCTCTCCCTCTCTGTGTTTTTCAGCAGGTAAAGCCTTCTAGAAACCCATTTCTTCAGGCTGTGTTCAGAATAGAATATTATTGTACCTGCTCAGTATGCGCTGTTTTAGAAACAATTATGTGAAATTGAAAGACATCATTATGCGCATGTTCAGGTATTATCTGTGGCAAATACAGCAGTTATTTTGCATTTATGATCTAGATTGATCAAAAAAAAAAACACAAACAAACTTCAGTCTGATTGAATGATGAGATATAATGTTCCTGTCGTTATTCTGGAAATAGATGGTTTAATTAAGTTCCTTGAATTGAGGGATACAATATTGTTCTTAGTGTGCTTTGTTGAAATTTAGGTATTTTATGCATAAAGACAATTTGCATTCTGTGCACAGTATGCACTACTATTCCAAAGTTTGCATCTGAAGAATCAAGAGTGAATCAAAAGTGGCAGTGAATACATTTATGTTACAGAAGATTTCTATTTTAATATGTTCTTTTGAACTTTGTATTAACCACAAAAATCCTGAAAAGCGCTACCATTTTCAACATCATGATAAGAAGTGTTTTTTGAGCAGCAAATCAGCATGTTAGAATAATTTCTGAGTCGCCGATCTCTCTTTTTACTTGCTGTTTATCAATATTTTGCATCTGAGTTTCTGTCTCTTTAAGGGATGTGTTAAGTGGCTGGGGATCCGGCACGGGGGCAGCAGGAGTAGGTGGAGCGTTCCTCTACTCTGCATTTACACAGGCTGGTCTGACCCCCCAGGTTACGTTATGGATCATGCTGGTTGTGCCTGTTATTTTGGCTGTCAGGTCAGCAGAACTTTCTCAGCTCTCTGGGGTTGCACCTGTAAGAAGATTCACTGCATAAATATATCTTTTCCTCTTATGATTTCTTTCAGCTATTTCTTTCTCCTGGTGTTCCCATCCTCATTTCCACAGTGGAGGCGGCACGAGGATGGTCACAGTACTTCCAGAGAGGTGAACTCCCAGGAGAGACGTCCTTTAATTGAGGAAGAGACCGATACAGATGAGGATACTGAGACAACTCAGGAAGAGCAAGGTGTGTACAGTGAGGAACTTTCATGCACATGATGATGAGTATGATAATCCATTCAGATAACTGTACTGGCCATGCTTTCTTCCTTCTGACAGAGGACAAGCACATCAGACTCCTGACCTTCACTGACAAATTATACATCATGAAGGTTAGACCTACTTTGTACCTGTATATGGTCCTTAATTTGGTTTTTCTTGTCTGCTTAAATAACATTGCATCTGTTTAATATTTCAATAAATACTTAATGGAATTTAAAGGTGCACTAAGTTATTTTTGCTTGATTATATTATTGTTTTAGAAATTATTTATTATTATTCACAGACCTTGTGCACCTATCCGTATGAATACAGTGCGTTGTTTTCATTACCGATTCTATTTTAGCATTAGATTTTTTACATGACATGCATATTTGTCACGAGTATTTTTTTTTTCTCCAAAAATTATAATTACTATAATAGTAGCGTAATTGTATAGAGTTACTGAGATAAAATGTGTAATATTCAGTTAGTCACGTGATATCTGTTTCCTAAAATACTTGTTTTCTAGGCCACTGAACACCAGAAATGCTGTTCACTTCTTCCAGTGTTACATTTAAAAAAATGTACTTGGTGCGCATTTAAAGTGTGAGCATAGCTTGTGTGTGTCATGTAGGATAGCATTGTATGTATGTTTTATTGTTTTGTTTGCACCTTATTGTGCTGCAGTCAGAAAATGCACTTCCTCTTTGAGTCTGTAGTCTTTCAGTGTGTTCCTACCCATGTGATCTCTTTCAGGGTCTGCTGAAGTTTATTATTCCTCTTGGTGTGGTTTACTTTGCTGAGTATTTTATTAACCAGGGACTGGTGAGTGTCACAGTCTTAGTTAAAAGTCTTTAAGAGCAAGACAGCAATAGAACAATCTGTGATTACTGAATATCAATATCTATCCATCCATCTCTCCAAAATAGATGGAGCTGCTCTACTTCCCTGAATCCCGTCTCTCACATGCAGCACAGTATCGCTGGTAAGACACATCACTTCCTGACTTCATGTCTTTGAATGACACTACCTTTAAAAATGTTCAGTAAGATTTTTAAGTCTTTTATGCTCATCAAAGCTTAAAAAAACATTTTGATTGGCAGTGTATATTTTTTAGAGGTTCCTACTCAATCAACAGTTCGTCTGAAGATTGAAGGAATGTCATTTCAAAACTTTATGACTCTCAGTCGTCTGTGGAGCATTGAAGAAGACATTTTGAAGAATGTTGGAAACCAAACCGTTTTAGTGACCATTGACTTTCTTTGTATGGACAAAAAATAAAAAACCTGAGACATTTATTCAAATCTTTTACGTTTTCTAATGTCTATTAGGTTTGAAATCTGATGAGATTGAGCAAATGATGACAGAATTTTTTTATTTCGGGGTGAACATCCCAAATCCACTCGGTAAAAGTTGTAGTCTTGGGATTCTCCACCTCAACGATATCAGTTGTGGTTCATTATCTCTCCTCTGCAGGTATCAGACACTTTACCAGATCGGTGTGTTTGCTTCCCGCACATCTCTTGTCTGTTTTAAGATCAGGAAAATTTTCCTTATGTCTCTCTTACAGGTGAGAGCTTAGGCTGAACCACAAGACAGTACATAAACTAAATAATGCAAGCATATGAAACTATAAATATCACACACTAGTAAAGAACTCTTCATGACCCGGATTGCTCTTTCTCTCTCAGTGTTTGAATGCTGTTCTGTTGGGTTTCGCTGTATACTACCAGTTCTTGCCAAACCCATGGGTGGTTTTTATTATTGTCCTCTATGAGGGTCTGTTGGGAGGAGCAGCCTACGTAAATACCTTCTTTTTCATCCGCGAGGAGGTGCGTGAAACTCATTCAAGCCGTTCGTTAATTTGATTTAGATCAGCATGTATCAGTCAGTGGTCTCTAATGCTTTTTATTATGCTGTGTTTTTTTTGACAGACCGCTAAGCGCGAGAGAGAGTTTGCCATGGCTGCAGCAAGTGTAGGGGACAGTCTGGGAATCGCTCTTTCTGCAGCTGCCTCCCTCCCGGTTCACCATTATTTCTGCTCTTTATGAGCCAATGAGAATGTGTGTTTGTGCAAGATAAAGACATTTTTGTGTTTTTATATTATTTAATACATTCCAGTTGGACTAGTATGTTCTGATTTCAATGAATAATGGTTTGATTGATCTGACTGACATTTGACCTACTGAAACCCTGCTCTAACAAAATGTTTATTAACCCATTATTAACCCAAAACAAAAACATGTTTTGGATAAATTATGCTTTATGATTTTATCCTCTTTGCAACTCAAAATTCTAGAATCAAGTGTGTAATGATTCCTGAAATTATTCTCTTTCAGTATTAAAATATTGTTCTTAAGGTTCTTGTGTGTGGCTTTCATGACCCCTATTGGAAAATCACTAACTAGCCCCTGAAATGTTGCTGCTTCCATTTATAAAGCAGTTTCAGTTCTCTTTTTGTGGCCAATGGTGACAGTTGCAACCATTGGTTTTGCAATTTAACTTATTTAGCAAACAGACAGCAACAGTGTGTTGCTTTCTTGAGATTCATTGCTTTCATTTCCCATTCCCTGCAGGTTTCATATGAGTTTACCTAAATTCACAGTTATGTAAATTCTCCAGATATATCTTTATTTCAAGATTTTATGATTTTATTTGTCACACACACAGTTATACAGAGTATAACCAGCAGTGAAATGTTAGTCAGGTCCGCTCCATGGACAGTGCAATTATAACAATACAACACCAGAATATACATAAATATGAAAATAAAATAAAAATAATGAAGTAGAAATAAGAAAATCTAAAATAAAATGTGCAAAAAAATAAGTGTGCAGGACAGTATACTATAGACTTAATAATATAAGAAGGAATGTGCAAGAGGGATGTGCAAACAGGTTGTACGGGGTAATTCCCTAGCAGCAATACGAATGGTAGAAAAATTGTTAATAGCTTACTGATTATTAGTGGTTATTAAATGGAGTCATGTTGGTGATTATGGGACCGAGTTTGAGTTTAGGAGCCTGATGGCCTGGGGGAAGAAGCTCCTCGTAAGTCTCTCAGTTTTTGCCATCAGGCTACGGAAGCGCTTACCAG
>JAFVLL020006856.1:0-27939 GCA_021397915.2 Tor tambroides
ATTAGCATTCTCATGTATAAGAAATGAGTTCAGACATGGTTATGTCATTAAATGTATGCTGAAATTAAAGGGTAGTTCAGTTAAAAATGAAAATAATAATGTATTCTCTCACATATGGTTCTGACTTTCTATCTTGTGAAAAACACAAAAAAAATTCCATACAGTGAAAGTGGAAGGGGACTGGAGTCACTTCAAATCAAGTCCAAATTTATATATAACTTCACAATACACACAGTTTAAAGCAGATTTACGGAAAATCCTGATATTAAAATTTACGGTATCTTAATATCGTCATGCCTTATAGTGGCATTTAGCAGATTAGAGCTGGGCGATAATATAGTTTACATTTTGTGACAATACAAGCAAACAGTTGAGATTTGTTATATAATGTATATTGCCCTATGCAGTTGCACTGTATGTGTGCGGATAAAGTTGAACGTACTTATATATTCAACTTTATAAAGATATAAAGAGCTGGGCGATAATATAGTTATAAGAGCTGCTTGGTCATTCTGCTAAATATCTCATTTTTTTATTTCACAGATGAAAATAAGTCATACAAGTTTTTAACAACTGAGTAAATGATCATTTTAGGGTGAACTGCATCTTTATTTATTAATTATGTCCAGCACTAGTGTTTAAACTGTCTTATTAACTTTCAGCTTTACACACTGTGTTTTCTCTACAGTTGGGGCTCGTCATTGCAGTACGCTACAGTCACAGGTCTGATGTTAAAAAAATCAGTGTGTGTGAACGTTGTGCAAGTTCATGTGAAATTCAGATACCATGCATCGGTGGTAACAGATCAAAAGAATTCCTTGTAATTATTTATCAGTATTATACGGTCGCGCTCCTTCAAAGGCATCAAAACTGCATCGACGAGTTTCAAAAGCGATTAATGTGGTGGCAGGGGAGAGAAAAATAAACAAGAAGTTCTAGAAATGAGTGAAAACAAAATGAGAGCGCCGTGACGTGTGGAGTTTCTCCTCACCGCAGAGCACATCCAGTTCAGAGGGATACTCTCGTCCGCGCCTCCGCTGCTGCTGCACGTCTTCCTCACATGTGGCTTTGTGCGCGTGTGCGTCTGCGTGGGCGATGCTGGGTGTCTCTGAACATGGCATCCCCAGGCTGAAAAAAATACAGAAAGAGAGGAAATGTTTGCTTTCTATAGTTGCAGGTTTTCCATTTGCAAAACAGCTCCATGCACCCACTCACACACACACACACACACATATCAGAGGAGGAACAAAGAGCCACCACTCTGGTGCCAAAACACGTATGAGCGCTCAGGTGTGAGAGAAAAACCACACTCGCAGTTATCAGGCTCCATGCTCTCAGCCCACCACACCTCTTCTTATTACGACACGCACCACAAAACCATTGCACTTCAGACTTTCTGAACGAGAGGCTTTAAGATTAAAACAACAACGTGCCATCAAACACTCGGTGGTCATGGTGCATGCATGTGGCTCGCAGATTTGCTCTCTACAAGCAGCAGGTTGTCCGGTCGTCCATTGGTTAGTTTTAATGGTGGGAAGGTTAGTTTTAAGGATAAGACTTGAGAAACAGACAACTGCTGAGATTGATACGCAAGCCGGACACTTCTTTAAAAGCAACCTCTTGAAGTCAACATGAAATAGACATGTTGATTGTGAAGTATTCATTGGTGCACGTCAGTTTATGATTTTTGTTATGATCATTACCACACCGTCTGTAAAATGACTCTTATTTTTGACTGACATCACTGAGGTCATGCAGCCATTTGTTCATACACAGCACTATATGAATTTATATACTATTATAGTATTTTTTTTTTAAATATTTTGAATTTTATAATTTCAGTTTACATTTTAAAGTTTTAGTAATTTTGGTATGTAATTGTATTGTCATTTTTATTATTATTAATTTAAACACACACACACACACACACACATATATATATATATATATATATATATATATATATAGCCCATATAGTTAATAGATTTTTATTTAAAATATAGTTTTAGTAAGTTTTATTCATTTTTATTAGTTTTTTTTATATAGCTTTAATAGATTTTTTTTTTCAGTTTTACTCATTTTAAATATTTTTATGAAGCTTTGATTTATTAATATTTCAGTTTTAGTCATTTTATGTTTTTTTTTATTTTTATAAGGCTTTAATTTATTTTTTATTTTATTTATTTATAGTCCGTTTTGTACTTCAGCTTAAACTTATTCGTTTCAGCTAGTTGTCAAGGTTGCTAATTTTCCTGTACATTTTTTTAAGTGGAAATTTTTCATCTAATATTTATATTAATTTTTTTTTAGCTTTATTTCAATTATTAAAAATGATTAATAATAGTTTTAGTTAACAATGACTGTACTGTCCAGCAGCAGCAAGTATAAATATAGTCAATGCAATCCTTCTAAAATCTTACCAACAGTCAGTGGTGATTTAATGCCAGAAAGTCTTAATATAATCTAAATTGTAATAACAAATAACATAATATTTGAAAGATTCTTATACAGGATGTCAAGTAGGAAGTATATGGGAGATAAAATGGGTTGTGAATGCCTTATTATGTTGACATTAACAGTGTAGCATATCACATTTCAAACTAAATCAGGAGAGACAGCGCTGTCATCCGTTTAGCGTTATGAAGGACAGTTGTTCAGATGACAGACGACACTCATCAGTCTTCAGGAAATGTAGGTGTGCGCTTGCATCATGTGGTTCCCCTATGTCTTCCGCCGTCTTCTATATGTTCCACTATAGAATATTGTAGTTCAGTATAGTTCGCAGATCTGTGTTCCAGCGAAAAAGGCATGACGTTACACATGCCAAAAGTACTCTGATTAAAGCAGTCCTTTCTCACGAAGGTTGTCGTGTTGAGATCACATGATCAGCTGTATATAACTCACTTTATCTCAGTAACAAGCCAACTGACGTCACCGAAGCTGTGCATCTGTTTGTTCATGTTAACTAACAGAAGTGTTGTTTCTATACTATTGCTGTAGTGTTTATTAATATTTTGATATTTTAGATTTTATTAATTTTGTTATGTGTATTTTTTTATTTATTATATATAGCTTTAATTTAGTCATTTTTATTATTTTTCATTTTTTAATATATATATTGATTAAATATTTAATTTAATATTTAATAATATTTTTTTTATTTTATTTTTTTGTCATTTTAGATATTTATATTCATTTTGGGGGGGTTGAAATATTTTATATAACTTTAATTTATTTTTTATTACAGTTTCAGTTTACTTTTGGATATTCGCTTGCAGAATAAATAATAATAGGTGACAAACTCTGCAACATCGACACTTATTGAACTGAACTGAGTCAACATTGAGCTAAATAACAACAATATTGTCTTCTGCACAGCTGCTTATTGTCCATTAATTAATAATTTGCTGAACTTTGCACTATTAGTGAACTAAATTGAATCAACACTGAACTAAATTAAACTGAATAGTGACACGATTGTCCTTTTTAAAGTTTCTTCATAGCTGAATTAAAGAAATTTGCTACATTAACAGTTATTTTCTTGTTTCTTACTGTAAACCTGCTATATAAATAAATGTGACTTGACTCAACAAATACCGTACGTCTATAAATAGGGTGTTTCTACAATAACATCAGTAACTGAATGTACTTGACAAGCACATAAAGCGTCTGTTTAATTTGAAGCGGCCTGTACAAGAGAAGGCACTCAACTTTAGATGAGGCATGTTACAATAGGATTTCTGTGTGGGCTTCTCACCTTTAAAACCACACATACGCGCGCACACATGCACACACATGCTCCCATCTCGTCTGCACTGTGGGGAAGCCACCTGCAGATGTTAGATGTAGAGATACAGTTTGTGGTAGTTCAAGAGTCACAGGTGTACAAAGCTCGACTGCAGTACAGCAGAAAGACACAAACGCATACAGACACAAGACCAGACGTCCACCACAGCAAGCCTACCTCCGCACACTAATGCATGCACTGCGGTTAGAAAAGTGGGTTACCTGGAAGGTTACCGGTTCATATCTCTGTGCGTCGACATCCAGGTGTGTTGTGGGACGTCTGACCCTTTGCTGTGACCCCCTTTGTGTGTCTGTTTTGGTTTGTATGTGATTGTGACAATGGAAGATGTTTCTGAGTGTGCAGTGGCAATTTGAACGCATTTAAATGTCTAAATGAAACGCACATGTACTTATTGTCTCTTTCACAGTCGCAGACAGTTTGGCCCAAAGGATCAGGATGAGGTGAAGATCATCGAGCACCAAACACAGTATCTGAGACTGATGCCACACCTGGCTGCTGCCCTCGCTCTCACCTTCACCACCAGGTAGATACTTCCTGTCCACGGCCACATCCCTTTGAGTGTGATCTTTTTATATGACACTACAGGCAAAAACACATTTTTTTCATGCACTGGTCAGTTTTGAGATTTGAGCTATTTGGGATGTCGTAATGTGTTGTTTTAGGCTAGTGGAAAGAAAACATCCAAAATACACTTTGAAGTGTTCATTTCATTGCACTTTATCTATTTGCATCTGTAAACTTATGCATATCTTCAATGGCCAGTTTCTCAAGTTTTTTTTTTTTTTTTTTCACTTCAGCAGTACTTACACACATACATAAAAACCTACAGTTTTATTCCCGTCTGAAGGGTTTTACATAGGAGTTTGTTCATGAATCCTTCACCTGATTTTATCTGACATTTTATTCCTAAAATTAGTATTATTATTATTTTTTTTTAAAAATATTTTCTGGATGTTGACAGTAGTTTCTGAATTATGGAGTCATAAAAAAGAAAAATCTAAAATTCCCTCTGTAAAAAGCTTTTACTCTAATATTGAATCTGTTATTTGAATCTGTTTTGTCCAGTATTCAGATTTCTGTTCTAGAATTGTATGCAAATTAATGCATATTTAATTAGATTATGCCTCATATCTCAGAAAACTTGTAATTCTTTATTTGCAGATCTTAATGTAATCAAACAACTTGGGAAGTATTGTGAGGTTTATTAGTTATTAGTAAGTTATTAGAAGTATGGTGATAACTATTAGTATTCCTGGGGTGTCTTGCCTTAATTTAGCAGATGATTTTGTTCAAAGCACATTGCATATGATAAAAAACACAAGGTATTTAATTTCAATTTAAAAAGCCAGAATGTTAGCAGTGAAGGTGTGTTAAAAATGTTTACCTTTAAAAAAAACTGCTTAGGCTACAGTCACTTTTGCTGAGTATAGCTGAACAAAATAAGTTAACATTTATGCATTTGGCAGATGATTTTATCTAAAGTGACTTAAATTGCATTCAAGCATCCAGTTCATGCATTCCCTGGGAATCGAACCCGTGACCTTGGTGATGTTAGCATCATGCTGTAGTGTTTGATCTACAGGAATACTGCAAAATTAAAATGAAATATGAAATTAAAACACACTTTTGACTCAGTTGAAAGTTATGCTATACATTGTTCTGTTGTGTTGCAAAAATATACTTTTCACAGAAGCAATTCCAGTCCTCACCATGCAAATCTAGTGAAATTTTTCATATTTTCATTTAAAAAAAAAATACAATTATAACGATATGCTTTGTGTTACATTACCCTGGAAGTAAAAAAAACAGTGATTTCTGTATCAGTCTCTCTAGATTTTTCCCTATTTTGTAAAGTCATGGAAGCTCTGTCAAGGATTTTTTCATTTTGCTTTTAGAGCAAATGGGAATATGAAATTTTATTTGCTGTCTACTCTGCTGTCACTACTATAGAAGTGTGACTTGCTCTTCTGAGAACCCCAGAAATGTGAAAAGGGTCCATTGTATTTTAAATGACAAAAATACTTTTTAATGGTGAAATAAGCCTATTACAATAGCACATACAAAATCTTAAAAGTAACCTGTAAGTCTTTCAGGACATACAATAGCTTTGGGCGAGAAACCATATTTGCTTATTTTTCTATAAATAGTCTGGGTGTCTACACAGAACATCAAACTATATAAAAACTACCAAGAAAATCATCTTTTCCATCATATGTGTCCTTTAAAATTGGCAGCACAAAGAGCAGTTTTACTGGCCTCCACTGGAGGTCTCTGTGTTTGTGCAATTCAGGTCACTGGCACATTCTGAGAAATACCACAGGAGGAGAATCAAAGGAAAAGAGGAGCTCAGATGCCTCCTTCTGAGAAACCACTGCAGGTTTCATCGTTATTTATCTAACACATCTGCGCTTTATTGAAAATAAAAGAGATTGAAAGTTTATGGTCAAACATTTGTACAGTGAAAGTCTGAGAGAGAGATTGAATTACTGACACATAAATATTCCCTTTTGTACAATTAAAAAAAATCATTCATCATAAAGATTTGGTTTTTAGTATTTAATATATATTTTTAAAAATGTAATAGTTTATTTTTAAATTTATTTGTTTATTTATACATTTATTTTTGCAACATTCCTGTAGCTCAAACACCACAGCATGTCTCTAGCACCATTAGGCTCATATATATTTATTCAAAGCAATAATGTATTAAGTTAGGGTTTGATGTGTTTGTATTGTATGCACATTGTCCGTATGTTCCTGTGTTTGCTCTCAGATACGCTGCAGGTTTGATGGACGATGCTTTGTGTCAGGGTCAGGACCTTCAAAGCAATCGCGCTTTGCAAGCTCTCGTCGCGGGACTCAAAGCCTACAGCACGTGGGAGAACGTCGCGTGTCTGCAAGACTGCCGTGAGTGTACTGGCGGCATGGTGAGTACGTGTGTGTCTTTGCACCTAAACACACACATATACACTGATGGTGGTGCAGAGATGTAACCGTGTCAAATACAAACATCCTGAACTGTCAAAGAATAACTTGCATTGACGTTTTTGTGGACAGTGGACAGACTTTGACATGTTTTACTTACTACATTCTTCTAATACAATTTTAAATTGGAATATCTAGGACCATTACAGGGCAATTTAAAATGACAAAAATCACCAGTTCTAATTTATTTAAAACATTAGGTTTTTGCTTTCTTGAATAATAAATGTAAATATCAGTGGTGTGATCTTATTAATAGCCTCTGTTTTTTGTTTTTTTTGGCTCACAATGCTTGTGGTGTGAAAAGCATGTATATGTTTAAAATGCGTGAAACCACAGGGCTGATATATAATTCATAGTGCACCATTTTCACACGTCTGACATTAAATATTTTTGATCTCACGCAACACAAAACACTAGGCAAGAAAATAGCACTTGTGTTAACTTTAAGATGGCTTTTTAATAAAAAAGGCTCTAATGTATTGTCACACAAACAGACACTAAAAACTGTAAACAAATGGTGGCATCATTATTACTATAATTCAAGCTCCAAATTTATTATATTTTTACCTTGCAAGTGATTATTGACTTGGACCTGTAAGCAACCACCTAACAACACTCTAGCAGCCACATATTAATGTGCTAGAAACCACTCAACCATATATCAACATCCTGGAAATCATTTACAACATTCTAGCATCACTGCGGCGAGTTTTGCATTTCTCACATTTTCTTCAGCATGTTGATTTCCATCCATTTAATTAGCAAAATACCACCAAAACTAATAAAACTGCCCCCAAAATTCACTATATGGGAAAGAAGGCCTCTGTATTAGTACTTGTTTAACGTATGATATAGATATACAGTCAAGTAATATCACATGAGCAAGAGTGCTGTTTTTCCTGAATATTAAAATGACTGCTAATGTGATTTTATACAGCCATTTAATAAACAAGGTGTTAATATTAAATTACATCTTAGATGTAATATTGTCTATTTTCGCTCTACTTCACCAATGAAACTGCTTCAAAACAAACTCAGAAAATCAATTTAAGTGGGCACATATTGGATAAATTAATTGGTCACAGCAAAACAAGTCATTTCTATTTGGTTTTATGCTAATTGTGTGAGTTTGAGTCAGCACATTGAAAGTGGGCAGACTTTAAGTGGGTGATCATTTTTTAAAGAAATAGTTCACTCAAACTTGAAATTGTGCTGAAAATGTACTCGCCCTCAGGCCATCCAGGATGTGAATGAGTTTGATGGTTCATCAGAACAGAATTGGAGAAATGTACAGCAGCATTGCATCACTTTCTCACCACTGGATCCTCTGCAGTGAATGGGTGCCGTCAGAATGAGAGTCCAAACAGCTGATAAAAACATCACAATAATCCACACCACCCCAGTCCATCAATTAATGTCTTGTGAAGTGGAAAGCTGCATGTTTGTAAGATACAAATCCATCATTAAGACATATTTAACTTAAAAAATATGGATAGAGTTCTCTATCCATAATATTGCTTTCTCCAATGAAAAAGTAAACTACTCTGAATCATATATGAATAAAGCACCATTTACATACAAAAACAGTCCAAAACAGCTCTAAACAAATATGTGAGTGGATTTTGATGTGAGAGGACAACAGGTGATGTACTTGTTCACTGGAGGAAGTGTTATTATGAATTATGGACTCAAAAAAGTCAAAACAGCCTTAAATGGTGGATTTATTTTGATGTTAATTGATGGACTGGAGTGGTGTGGATTACTTGTGGATTATTGTAATGTTTTTATCAGCTGTTTGGACTCTCATTCTGACGGCACCCATTCACTGCAGAGCGTCCATTGGTGTGCAACTGGTGGAATGCTAAGTTTATCAAAATCTGACGATGAAACAAACTCATCTACATCTTGGATGGTCTGAGGGTGAGTGCATTTTGACCAAATTTTCATTTTAGGGGAAACTATTCCTTCAAACAATGTCCATATACTGCATGTCAAATGGATATTTTGATTTGCTTTATTTCCTTTAGCCACTATTAAATAGACACTGTGGTTGATATTCCTCCAGGGCTTTATGATGGAAAACCGCATTCCGTCTCTGAAGTGTGACTCCGACGTCTTTGTCACATTTGAGGGCGACAACATGGTCATGCTTCAGGTACTCATAAGTACTACTTTAGATGACACCACACAAATGCACTCATAAAACTGGCCAGCAAGTATTGAGGGGAAAAGAATGCTTGGTCACAAGGGTCATGTTTATTACCTTCTTTTTCCTTAAGGTTGTTATTTGTTTTCCTACTTATTTTGGAGCTATTCCCTTAATATAGTCCAGTATCACATTTAAATGCCCATGTTCAGACAAACAAGACAGTGTAAACAGAAAACACAGCGATATCTACACGATGACCGCTTGGAGGGGAAACTGGACAAGTGGCAATTATTAAAAAAATATAAACTGTGTCTCACAAACTAAATTGAATTAAGTGGGTTATGAAGGCATTAGAATAAAGGGGGTCATTTTGAAGCGATTGCACACGATTTGATCGCAATAATGTGTCCTTAGCATTGGGCTGGTTATTAGATAACTGCTGAGGTAATTACGTCAGCTTTGTGATTCATTTTATGCTGGTTCTGATTAGTACACATCGATTCGACCCATAGGACGACACACACGCATAACGACTCAAACACAACGTCTGCATTCACAGCTTGCTGAAGCCTAAAGACATGTATTTTCTGCTGAAATTAGATTATCCCCTTCAGTACCAAAATAAAGTCATGCAATTGAATCCTTAGAGACAGGCTGATGGTGTTGTCATTTTAACACTAGAGAAACCATTGAGAAGGACAGCATTCACAACTGTGGTTGGGAATTTTTGTTTTAATTACAATTTCTTAAACGTTTACATTTGTCCGTGTAGTTGGAATACTATATTTGGAATTTTGAATGATATGATGTATTACAGTTAGAAAATACATACATAATATGCGGATTTGCTGCTCAAAAAACATTTATTATTATAAATTTTGAAAACAATTGTGCTGCTCCATATTTGAAAGAAAACCATGATACATTTTTTTCCGTATTACTTGATGCATAGAAAGATCAAAAGAACAGCATTTATTTAAAATAGAAATCTTTTGTAGCATTATAAATGTATTTAATACCACTTTTGATCAATTTAAAGGTGCCATAGAATGGAAAACTGTCTTTACCTTGGCATAGTTGAGTAATAAGAGTTCTGTACATGGAAATGTCATACCGTGAGCCTCAAACACCATTGTTTCCTCCTTCTTATCTCGTGAATGCAAAAGACCACTGAAAAATAGGCGAATCAGAACATAACACCGACTGTGATGTTACAGTCGGGATCACTAATATGTACACCCCCAACATTTGCATATACCCGCCCATGTTCTAGGCCAGCCGCCAGCCGAACCATCAGAAGTTCTGCAGGTATTGTGAAGAAACAAGCGAGGACAACAGCGAAAATGGCAGATCATGGAAATAAATGTTATGTTCCAAGCTGTGCTGGGGATGTGATGTGCTGGGATGGGTTGGTGTCTGTATTCAGAAAGGCACGGAAAGCAAATAACGCGTTCTAATAAAATAACGCGAGCCACTAAAGGGACATGGTTAGCTCGTTGCTAGCTGTAGCCTGTTACAGTACATAAGATTTCACTTACCACATAAACAGAGTAAGGAGAGATGACGGAGGATGATGGCGAATGATTTACAGATCCTGAGCACCACTGACAAGCATCTGATCTTGTAAAATGTGTGGTAAGTACTGCTGCTCCATAGTATAAACAGAGTACATGCGATCGCTAATCTCGAAAGTGAAAGTAAAATGCAATCGTGCATTTGAAAACAGTTTCAATGCCCAGCATATTAATAGCGGCTCCCTGATGACCACATTTTATTTACAGAATAACAACGATATAACTGCGCGAGGAAGTATTGAAATATATATTT
Source organism: Tor tambroides (assembly GCA_021397915.2). Taxonomy (NCBI): domain Eukaryota; kingdom Metazoa; phylum Chordata; class Actinopteri; order Cypriniformes; family Cyprinidae; genus Tor; species Tor tambroides. The sequence continues at coordinate 10,770 of JAFVLL020006856.1, forward strand.
TCACTGTTTCCTTCCTGTGAGCTACTGAAATGAGCCGCACTGTGTGAAAGCCAATCGGAGCAGAGCTCAACATTGCCGCACTGTGAAACAGCCAATCAGAGCATAGCTCAACATTAATATTCATGACCCTTCCACATAAGCCAATAACAGACCGTTTCATTCTGTGGAGAAATCCTAGGGTTGTAAATGGACATATAAAACTGTTTCTGGAGAATTTTTGCCCTTACCTAAGCCACATACCTTCTATGTAGATATCAGAGAACAATTTAAAATATTGTATCAATGCATTCTATGGCACCTTTAATGCATCCTAGATAAATAAAAGCATTTCTTTCAAAACATTTTCTTTCCTTCTGAAAATTCATCATTTACTCACCCTCATACGCTACAAAAAAAGGACAAAAAAGTACCGTAAATCTTGTTCATATGACTCATGTGCTATTGAGCAAAACTGAAGTCATTTAGGATTTACAGAATCTTCCCCTCTGCACTCAAATCTCATTTATGATTGTGCACACTAAATTTGATGTCAGGGATGTCAAATGTTATTGGTTCTCACATGTCTCATGATATTCTGATGAAAATCGCTTTTGTGTGTTCCATGGCAAAGAGAAAGTCATATAGGTTTGGAACAACATGAGGGTGAGTAAATGATGAATGTTGATTTGAGCCACTCCTTTCCAAAGTCTTTTCCAAAACAAAAAAACAAGTGTTACGCACAACTGTTGTTTAGGAAAAATAGTATCTACCATGCTTTGCCAAGTTTCTGATCACCCTGTAGGCATCACTGTTGTGTAAATGTGGGCGTCATTTGTTAAAGAAATAGTTCACCCAAAAATGAAAATTTGCTTAAATTGTACTCACCCTCAGGCCATCCAAGATATAGATGAGTTTGTTTATTCATTCGAACAGATTTGGAGAAATGTAGCATTCCATCACTTGCTCACCAATTGATCCTGTGCAGTGAATGGGTGCTGTCAGAATGAGAGTTCAAACAGCTGATAAAAACATCTCAATAATCCACAAGTAATCCATACCACTCCAATCCATCAGTTAACATCTTGTGAAGCAAAAAGTTGTGTGTTTGTAAGAAACAAATCCAGCATTAAGGTGTTTTAACTTTAAACCTTCAGTTCTGGCCAAAATATAGTCCGTAATTCATAATAACACTTCATCCATTGAAAAAGCCCATCCCCTGTTGTAGTCTCACATCACAATACACCAGCATATCCACCCCTTTGGACTTTTTCACTTGTAAACGGTGCTTGATCTGTGCATATTTCTCTCCTGATTCAGACTAGATGACCCTTTTACTGGAGAGAGTAATAATATGTATAGAGGACTCATATTTTAGCCGGAGTACAAACAGTTTTTTGCTTCACGAGACATTAATTGATTGGCTGAAGTGGTGTGGATCACTTGTGGATTATTGTGATGTTTTATCAGCTGTTAGGACTCTCATTATGACGGCACCCATTCACTGCAGGGGATCCATTGCTGAGCAAGTGATCTGATGAAGAAACAAACTCATTTATATCTTAGATGACTTGAGGGTACATTTTCAGCAGATTTTCATTTTGGATACACTCCTTCTGGCCTGCATATCTGGAGTTCTGAATGCTACAGTAGTATTTCATAGTACATCAATCTATTTTTATGTCGCAAATCAAATAAACATCTCATGATATTGCCTCTTTGAATCATAGAGAACATATAACTAAATTCTCTTTAAAATGTAGCCTTCTTCCTTTGAATATTACTTTAATATTGTAAGGCTGCAGTTTTGCTGTTTCAAAGCATACTTCAACAAGATTTTGGCTGTATTTGTGAGGGCTCTTATTTGATTAAGTGCTTTAGGCTAATGATTAACCAATGCTGAAGGTCATATTGAGGCATGTGAAAATAGAGGGTGCTGGGATTGTGGGACCAAAGATTAAACTCAAGTCACAAGAACCACGAGAGGCTCTGCCAGCCACTTTATTTCTCATTCTCGCTCTCAGATTGCGGGGACTTTTTTGTAAGACATCAGTCTAATGAAGTTATTAAGAGATTTGAGCGTCACCTGTCATGAGGGAAATTAGCATTTAGCTCCAAATTTCATACACATGACCAGCACACTGTTATGTTTTGGCTGTGCCCTGAAAGAGTGTGTCCAATTTGGTTACTTTGAGAAGATTGTTTTACAGTATTCAATTGTACAGGCAGGAGTAGAGAAGGTTATTTTAGGTTTTGCTATTTGTAAAGCAAAAACATACGCAGTAATTATGACACAATGAGTCATTTACTCTTTGCAAAGAGTAAACAGACTTTATTGTCACTGTACTGCTGAGCAAAACAAAATTTTGTTGGTATCCCACATTCTCAAACATTCTCATAAAACAACATAACAATAAATATCAATATAAAAATGTCAATCTAGATTAAAAGTTTAAAAAGATACATAAAACAGTACAGTAAAAAAGCAACAGACAAAGTGTGAAGTGTAATTACAAATATAACTTATAGATGGTAACCAATCACAGGGTTTCCGCGGGTCCTTAGAAAGTCTTAAATTTAGATGTAAATTAAATTTAAGTTAATATAATTTAATTAAATTCCTTAAATGGTACAGCAAAAGTCTTAATTATAATTTCAAGAGGGCTTCAATTTGGAGACAGAATCGCAAAATGGCTTAATGTGATGATTAAACTTCAAAAGGCTACATTTTCATTGAATGAGCGTTGCACATTTCAAAGTCAAAACTCGGTGTGGGTGTTTATGTATCTCTGAAGGGAACTGACTGTCTTCAGAAAAGTGTAAATGGCATTTTCATTTTTTCTGATACAGTAGCATTTATGATCTGAGTGCTGTTTTGTGTACAGCTTTTACCAAAGAAACAGCTATATTTCTGCTGCTCCAAAAGCGCCACCTGCTGGCAGAGAATGAATTTGGATTTTCAATCAGCCCATCTGCTATTTTAGTTCAGACCAATGTGAAAATCAACACATTTTTAAGCAGGAAACACGCAGTTGTAAACATGAACCGGTGGATCGTTTAGAGGCTAATGTGTCTTGTAAAAATCGAAACAATTAAGACAGCAAGATACATTTATCTTTTAAATGGGTGGTTGATTGCGATTTCACTTTTTTAACGTTAGTTAGTGTGTAATGTTGCTGTTTGAGCATAAACAATATCTGCAAAGTTACGAAGCTGAAAGTTCAATGCAAACGGAGATATCGTTTTTTAAAATTCTGGCAGTTTAATGCCTACAAAAACGGCTCATAGGGATTACAACGAGCTACTTCCCAAGTCCATTACGTCACAAAGCCAGATAAGGCCCGCCCCCGGGATCATGCAACGAAGGGGGCGAGGCCATGCTGTGCTGCTTTAGAGAAGAGGAAGAGAAAACTAGGGGTGCACATAAAAATCTGTTCATATATGAATCGCGATTCTGTCTTCTAACGATTGTTATGGATTCACAAGTTTCAAAATCAATGTTCTAAAGCAGCGGTTCTCAGTCCTGTTCCTCGCGTCGCCCTGCTCTGCATCTCTTTCTCTCATTTATTTCATCAGCTCAGCTCCAACTATGAACTGTTCCACTTGTACACTTATTTTCACACAGCTATGAGAAGTATTATACATGGACGCGCGTGCGGTTGCCATAATGTATTAAAGCTTTAACAAAGACTATAGAATACCCAAGACGTGTCACTCGTATAGTTTTGAATGGGGGAAAATGCAACGCTCAATATGGCCGCTCTATCGAACGAAGCCCCGCCTTCTGACCAAAAGAGCCAATCGCTAAAGTCAGCGCGTCACTGCAGCTGCCGTTAGAAATCCCGGTTGCTATAGAAACAGTCAACGCTCTGAGACGTGCGCCTGGGACTGCGCATGCGCACTGGCTGGTCTAGCCTGAGAAATACTCTTTTTTTTTTTAACGCTATTTGAGCAAAATAACACTTATGATACAGTTGTTGTCCGATTTCATTGGTGATTTCAAATATGAAATTTAATCATAAGCTTTGCGAACAGTTTTGGAGAATTTGATGATTCCCCATTCAAAGAGATAGGAGCTGCACTTGGATGCCCGAGAGGCGTTTCAAAGATGGCCGCCGAGTGAAAAGACTTGTCTTAAAGAGACTTTGGCTTTAATCAGGATAAACCCATATATTAAAAGCTAACAGAAGCAGCATTTACAAATAACAGCTAATCTAAAAGTATGAGACAACAACAAACAAACATACCATTAAGAGCCGTGCTTGGACAGGTTCTGTGAGATCCTCTTCACTAATATTGTCTGCATCTCAATCAGGCTCAAACTGATAAGCAATATAGATGACGCCATTGTTTCTAATACAACTGGAGCACACGCCACTTAGCTGAGGGGCGAGACGTTTTAGCGAATCATAACACACTGGGGCCAGCTGACCAATCTGAGGGAGGGTCTTCATAAAACCAGGAAATAATCGGAGCGTTTATCAGAGAAGGGACAGAGCGTTATAAAGGTGAATTATGTGAAAAATAATGTTTTTTTTTTAAAAAAAACGAAGCATGAACACATGTTAGACTGCACCCCATAAACACAATCAAGCCTAGAAAAAAAACATTCAAACATCCCTTTAAACTATTTTAATAATTGATCATTTTGATCCCTTTTCTTAAAAAAATGGTTTATCATTTTTATAAAACTTAGTTGTTCTGAAAACCTGTATCTGAACTGTAAATTCTGTTTTTTACAGCCTTTTTTTGGTTTAAATGTGTTACATTGCCTTACCCCACTCATACAGTATTATTTTTATTTGTGCAGGTTTTAAAAAGCCTTAAATTTTATTTTCAAAACCCTGCAGATAACTTGAATCAGGAAGTGTTCAGTAGTTGTACAGCTCTAACAGATTTTCAGTCTATGTAGTTTTTTCAGTCTATTTTTCAGTCTTGTATGACAGTAAATTGTTCCGTATTTCCTACCAGAAGGGAGGAGATCAAAGAGGTAGTGTGCAGGGTGAGTGGGATCTCAAATTCTTGAAAAGAATCTTCTTAAAAATCATCGCAAATAACTTCTTAAATTTAGGACAGCCCCAGACTTGTCTTAAATCCCAAACAGTAAGAATTATTTAATGAATTTATTGGGTTATTTCAATTTTTTTTATATTTAAGCGTTACAACAACACTAGCTACATAAAATACATAGTAGGACTATTAATTGGGATGTGCATGAGTTTTCAGAAGTGACAGTGATGACTGATATGTGTGACGCTTAGGGCTGGGCGATTTATCTCATGCAATATGCATGCGCATCTCGTCAGTAAAACCGGCTCCTTGATTAGCGGTAAATCCCCATCACCTGTTTTCAAATGGAGCGGCATTTAATACACGGAGCCGTAGTTCACCGAGAAGCTACGCAATATCGCGTTCATTATCGCAGATGAATCGCCTTCGATAATGAACGCGAGGATTGCGTAGCTATGGTGGTCTCACGGCTCGTGTGTCATCTGCTCCAGCAAGCAGGTGATGGTTACAATAGGGAGCGATTTTGCTAGAGACTCTTTGCCCAGCCTGAGTCGCCCAGCTAGTGGCCTTTGCTGACTTCAAAACTCAGTACCAACTCTACAAAAACAGTCAGATAGGGAGCTTTAATTGGACGCCTTTAATTTTAGCCTGTATATACGACATAATCTTTGGCAGTATTCAGCGCATATGAATGTGCCGTTACACAGGACGCGTTAACTCAGATGAGAGCGCAAAAACAGCGCAAAAATGAATGAAACAGATCGCTGCAGCTTGAGACAGGCTATTTATAAGTAACTGTTCAAAAACACGCCGCATTAAAAATGTGAAGCTGAGCACCAGGCAAAGTCGTGACGAAAATAGTGTGCGTGCTTATTATGATTATTAGGGTAATCTGCAGGAAGAGCAAAAAGACAATAAAGTGCGAGTTTATCAGTGTGTCGTGTATTCACTCAGATAAAGACTGTTATTTTCTTCTTAAGAAAAAAATTAAGATGTTCTTAAGAATATATTTGAGAACTTACGAATTTTTCAAGAATTGCACTTAAGAACATTCTTACGAACTTCGTGGAATTTATCTTAAGAAATTTCTTAACTTATTTCTTAAGAAGTTTATCATGAATCCGGGTCCTAAAATCCATCGCTATCTCTTTTGTCTTCTTGGTGTAAAGGATGAGATTATTGGGTTACACTTTATTTTGATAGTCCACTTTAGACATTCTACTAACTATAAGTAACTTTGTAACTACATGTCAACTAATTCTCATTAATTTGCAACTACATGTCTACTAACTCTCAGAGTAGACTGTTAGGGTAGGTTTAGGGTTAATAGAATAAGTTGACATATATTTGCAAAGTTTCTCATAGTCAGTATGTTGTATGTTGTGGACCCATCAAAATAAAGTGTTAGAAGATATTAAGCAGACAGTCTACTAATACTCTAATGACTGCTAGTTGACATGGAGTTGCAAAGTTAGTTATTGTTAGTAGAATGTCTAAAGTGGACTATCGAAATAAAGCGTTACCGATTATTGTTGGAGCACCAGGCTGATTTTGTACTTGTGCATACTCATCATTGTTCGTGATCAAGCCGATGACTGTTATATCATCTGCAAATTTTACGATGGTGTTGGTTACATGGGCAGGTAGACAGTCATAAATGAAGAGTGCATCTAGTAGGGGACTCAACACATATACCTGTGGAACACCAGTATTCAGGGTAAGACTTGAAGTGTATTTTCCTAGTCTGACATTCTGGGAGCAGTTGGTTAAAAAAAAACTTGTGCGTTTAGTTTGTGGTGTTTATAGTGTGATATTGCGTTGATTGTGTAATCCCTTGAGGAACACTAATGACTAAAGGGAAGTTCTGACCATTAGGATCACACCTTTACACTAAGGACAGGGTGGAGTGGCTTAGACAAGCTGCTAATGCAGACCAGAGAGTAAGACTATGCTTTGTGTCCTCGAACAAAGACCCTTCAGGCAAAGTTCCCTCTACAGTCAATAATAGTCTCTACTGTAAGATAGAAAAAAGATACTGAAAAAATTCTTAAAATGATGTGAATGTGTGTAAAATAGACATTTACTGTACATTAATAATGAATCATTTCCCTTGTGAAAAAGAAGTACACATTAGCACTTATTATGGAAATAATATACTTCTTTAAAGCACAACAAAAGATTATTAAAATGTAATGATTTAGAATGTATTTAAAAAAATTACAAAGTGCACTTTTTATAAGTGTACTTAAGTGTGTTAAGAAACACAGTCATGAAAGTGTCTCTCTTTAAGTACAGCTAAGTCTTGTGTTGTTTTGCAGGTGGTGGTACGAGAGCTGCTGACCCAATACACCAAACTGATGGGGAACAACATGGTGATGGGATTGATTAGAAACTGGACCAGCTCAGTGTCAGACAGCCTTAGAACCAGGTAAGAGGATAGACAAATAGATAGCGTAGGGGTGCCAAATTCACGGAGGTGCGTTAGTCTGTTGGGTTCACTGTGTAAGACCAGCTTCTATTATCCAGCCTCTAAAACTCCACAGTCCAGAAAAGCTGCACACAAACTGTTGAGCCCTGAGAAACCCGTCTACCCTCGCTTGTGTTTACATTAACAATTAGGTCACCAATTTAGCAATTCTGCCTAAGAGGAAAATTTGATAGGTGTAATTGTTTTCCGGCCTGCTATTCATAACATATTAACCAAAGCTGAGATCTTTAGTCATCAGTCATACTTTAGGCTGAAAAAAATCTGCTTTTATTTGTGTAGATGTGATTCTGATAGTGGTTCAGTGATTTTATACAGTATCTCTTTGTTTGACCGAGTTAATCTATATTTCTTTTGGCTGTTTCCTTGTTTATCTAGCTTTCTTGGCTTCAGCGTGGACAAAGCAGGAGACCTAATGTTCCTGCTGAAAGCGGTGAGCTACAGGGAAAGGGTATTACAGCGCAGCCTGGCAAGTCGACTTTACAATAAGGTCAGTTGCTCTCAATAAATCACTGGAAACAAAAACAGTTTTCTCTTTTACTGCTTCTTATTTTAAGGCAGAGCAAGGGAGAGATCTACGGCAAGAATGAATAGCTGTTAAATGCTTTAATTGAACATTTATTGGTGGTAAAGTTTAAAACGTTTTATGTACCCATAGAACAAAAAAATATATTTTTTTAAGATTTACATTTCTAAGAACATTAAAATCCAGTTTCCTTGTGATTATAATGTTATTTAAAGGTTTCAAAAGACTTTTCATAGAACATTCAAGTAGAAATGACATCATAAGGACGTTCTGAGAATGCTGTTCTAAGAACATTTTCTCAGCATTATGAGAATGTTCAAGTACAAACATTATAAGGATGTTCCAAGAATGTTTCTCTCAACATATATCAAATATTAATAAAGTTACAAGAACATTCCATAAACATTACTTTAAGGACAATACATTTATATAACTTTTAAAACATGAGATCTCAGCAATGTCTCAAACTATGCTCACATTTGCCAAGATCCGTGTGCTTAGAATTTAGTAGGGACGCTATGACATGTCCCTACCAATATCCATTGACTACTAAATAGTCTCTAGCAATAATTTTGATCAAACAATTAAATATATGTGTATGTAACCACTATTGTTGTAATTTTGGCCGCATCTGAAATAGGACATACAATTGACATTACCTGAGAAGTAAATACACTAGAAAACTGCACGCTTTCAAGAATGTACATTTAATACATGAGCAGAATAAGAACATATAAGGTAGCCGAAGTGTTTAAAACATACAAGCACAGTTTACTCTCTTTAATGTTGTTATGCTGTTTTGTGTTCATCTGCTTCTCCCATTTGCTCTTTTCAGTCTATATAGACTAATACAATCAGATTCAGCAATCATTTCTCAAATATTTATTACAATATATTAATATATATACTTAACATTCACTTCAATGGTATGAGATGACTGAATGCTTTCAATTGATTTCCTATTGAACTGTCACCAGAACTGTCATCAAACTATTTAAAGCTACAAACTCCATCATAATCCACAATGTTTCCATCTAACTTGTATTTTAAGGTGCAGCTCGTTGTCCCAAATGGAACACTTCATGTGCAGTTGTGGACTTACAGTGGCCGCCGAGTGCACATGTCCGTTAAGTCCACAAGACCGTAGAGTGTCCCATTCGTCATTTTTACATTCAGAAGAGTGTTCGCGAGTGCCACCTTTGTGGCTGCTATGCGCCCTCGATTCGCGCTTCTGCCGAGCCTGCAGTGGGGCTTCAACCCGACAGTCAAAGCGGCATGAAAGTGCTGACTCAGAGGAAGACTGCGAGGTGCCATTTGGGACAGAGCCCAAGTCTTGATCTGGGGTGCGTTTACCAAAAGCATCGTTAGCTAATTATGGTCGTTAGTCCCATTGAACTCTATTTGTAACGACGGAAATTGCGACCATAGTTGCTTTTGGGAAACGCACTCCTGAGATGATGGTTTGCGAATCATTATTCAGATCGGGACTAGGGAGCGCAGATCGTGAATCATTTGATTCAGATCGGAACTTCGGAGCATGTATCACGAATCATTTAGTTAGATCGGAACTTCGGAGTAGGTTTGCGAATCATTTGATTCAGATCGGGACTTCGGAGCATGTATCACGAATCATTTGGTTTAGATCGGAACTTCGGAGTGGGTTTGTGAATCATTTGATTCAGATCGGAACTTCGGAGCATGTATCACGAATCATTTAGTTTAGATCGGAACTTCGGAGTGGGTTTGTGAATCATTTGATTCAGATCGGAACTTCGGAGCATGTATCACGAATCATTTGGTTTAGATCGGAACTTCGGACTAGGTTTGCGAATCATTTGATCACGAATCATTTGGTTTAGGTCGGAACTTAGGAGCGCGTATCGCAAATCTTAACCATTAAGACAGTACAGTTATAAAAACAAAACAAAGAAAAAGAAAGAAAATATACGCAAATACAAATCCATTAAGAAATGTTACCATGGTTTTATAGTAAAAGTGTAACCATGTTTGTTTGTTTTTCTTGTATAACCACAGTTTTACTACAAACACCATGGTTAAACTATGACTAGTGTAACAAAGGTATGGTTTAACTACAGTAATAATAAACATGTTTTTCTTTGTAGTAAAGCCATGGTTAATTTTCATAAGGGGATGTGTTGCCAGGTTAACCTAATTTAAAAGTAATAAATTTACACCTTAAGAGGATGGATATAGAGATGCAGTTTTCACTGTTTTAGGATGAACAGAGCTATAGTTTCCATGTGGATCAACTATGAATAAAGAAAAGAGAGGTTTAGAGCCAGATTTTTATGTATGTGAAATTTAGCTAGCAGAAAACACAAATGAATTAAGTTATATTTTCATATATTCTCTTTTGAGTAGTCAAACAATCTAAAGAAAACATCTTTAAAACAGAAAGAAAGGTCAACGTACAAAATGAGATTGGATGAACAAAAAAAAAGCTGACCAAAATTTCTCTGTGTGGGTACATTTCCAAACAAGTGAATGACATCTTCATCAGAAGAGTGACAAAAACAGCAATTTTAGAGTCTGACTTATATTATAACTATGTCTATAATGTTATAACTATGTTATAACTAAGCTTTTTGTGATATATGAAGTAGCCCATTAATCTGTTGCCAGACAGTTTCATATTTAAGGCGAAAGCTATAGTTTCCAAATTTAAACATCACTTGTTATGATTTTAAAAGGTGTAGAGCTTTGCTCTTTATTATCAGTCTCCAAATATGTTATACACCGAAAAAAAAAATGCTTTTTTCACTCTTTTTGCCAAATACACAGTAGTTACGTTGGGGGTGGGACATTCTCATTCTAGAGAACATTTGATTGGACAAAAACAAAAATTGGAGTGATGCAACATGAGTCATCAGTGTTTTTGCTCTGTTTTCCTGAGACTGTAAATTGTAACAAATTTTATTCAAGGCTATTTATTCTTTTGAACAGGTAGAGAAAAACAAAGATGAGTTTTTCATGGCCTGGAACGCTTGTTTACATCACGTGACCACTTTGGCTATAGCACACATTCACAGAGGTGAGAGAAAGGGAAGTTTATGTACGTTATTTATTGTCCATGTATTGCATGAATGTCTGCAAATGCTCTTTTGACATCCACATTCTCACAAAAGACTTTAACATCATAACAAAGGGGTCCAAAAGATCACCCTGTAGGATGCCGTATGCACAACGACCCCAAAAAGTATTTGAACACTGAAGCCACTCTTAAAACGAAACCTCTGAAAGTCACTGAATTACTTAAAATAACAAACCACAAAAGTTTTTTTTTTCACTTTTCCAGAAAAGTATTTCACAAAAAGACTAGCTGGTCATTGCAAAAATGGCTTAGAAATGGGAAGTTGGTTCTCAGGCATTGCCAGATGATCTTACCAACTGCAGACAAATAAAACCTCAAACTAAATTTGTAATTACACTCAGGATGACAGAGTGGCTATTCCTATTGAGTATTTTTGTCTGAATTTCCAGTTCAAATATTCTAAAAATCCTAAAAGTTACATTTAAGTTGCTGATTTGAACAACAATTACTGTTTAGTGATTTTACTATATTCATCTATTAAATAATTACAATATATTTAAAATGAATAAATGATTAATCAATACAAAATCAATTAATGAAAAACTATAATTAATTATTTAATTATTAATGTTATAATTAAAATAATAATAATAAAATACATTTATAACGCATCAAACAAGGCCACATTTTTAATATTGTTAATCGTAGAGTCTAAATATCTTAAGCTATGTTTTTGAAGTAAAATTTAGGGGGTTTTGAAATATTTGTTCAGGAAAATAAGTCAAAAGACTTTTCTTCTAGTGAGGATGTTTCTGCCACTGATCCCTAAATGAACTATTTTACACTTAAACGTGTCCCAAACTGAACAAGCGCAGTGTATTAATAGTGCATGTGCGTTTGTGTGATTCATGTGCCCGTGTAGACTATAAACACACCACACGTCTTTGATCATTAAAGACACTGTTCAACTTCTCTTTGACTTTCTGATTCACTCTTACACTCAGCAAGCAACAGAAAGGTGCTGTGCATTCTCAGCCTCTGATGTTCTAGAGTATTTCCACATGCTCACTGTGTGTATGTGTGCATGTGTGCATGGGTTTGTGTGTCAAGATATATTTTCCTCCCCTGATAGCAAATTTCCATTCTCTCACCCTCCTCCCACACACTTATACACACACACACACACACACACACACACACACACCCCGAGATCTTGCGTTAATTTTCTCTGAGATGCTGCTGATAACATTGAGATGAGGGGCTTTTATTCACACCTTGCACGAGTGTTCCAGTTTGGGCTTTCATTTATTATATTAATACTGACTTAACACGCATGATTGTAACACATAGTAGCGGTCACAGATCACAGAATATTTATTACGCTGTTCAGTGCCTCACAAATCAGTCATAAAGAGAGAGTCACAGGCACTGTAAGGAGATGCAAAGAGCCAAGTCTGTAAATTCAAGCACTGTTGTCCATTCAAAGCATGGCATAAAATCTGCCATAATATGTGATTTTAATATAACAGTTGTTTTTAAACTAACAAAACCATTTTAAAACGCTCATATCACGAGTAATTAAATTTTCCTACATCTTTTGAGATAAAAGAGCTTGATGCACTATGAAAATGTACTGTAATGTTCAGAACTCTAGACCTCCTTACAAATCCAAAAAGTGCAGTTATTGAATGATGAATGATCAGATGAATAAGTATTTACTCTCAATAACGCGGCTGTAGGAATGAACCCGGCACATGGAATGTTCTTAGAACTGGCAAGGTTCTTTCAAAGTTATGAACAAATGTTCTTCTGGTAACATTAATAGAACATTTGTTAAAAGTTATCTGGTCTTTAATAATATTCTCAAAATGTTAGCACACAAAAAAATTATGCATATTTTATCGTGAAACTTCAGTTGGACGTTTGTCTAACATTTTTTAAAAATGTTACTACACTCTAAAAAAATGCTGGGTTAAATACAACCCAGTGCTGGGTAAATATTGGACAGAACACATGCTGGGTTGTTTTCAACCAACAGTTGGGTTAAATGTTTAACCCAACTTTCTGGGCAGTAACCCAACTGCTGGGTAAAAACAACCTAATCGCTGGGTTCGTCCATATTTTACCCAGCGCTGGGTTGTGTTTAACCCAGCATTTTTTAGAGTGTATTTGTTTCAGAATGTAACGTTCAAAAGTAACATTCCCAGAATGTTTGCAATAATTAAAAGGTGTGATTAAAAATGATAAAATGGAATACTGAAACAAATCATTTTAAAAACTGGAACATTCCGAAAGAATGTTTTTGTCACTTAATTGGAACATTAGAAAAACATTCTTAGAACACATTTTTATTAGCTGGGAAATTCCTACCTTTCAGTTAAAGAGTTTTTTCAGATTTTTGGTAGTTTGCTTACTCTAGAATGCAAATTCACTAGCTGAATCCAAAATATGATGATATGAAAGATAAATACGTTTCTGTCTGTCTTCTTTCAAGCTGATATAAATATTGCCTAGATAGAAAACATCTGCCCGGGGGTGCAGCAGACTTTGGTACATCAAAGCACTGCTTCTCATTTCAAATGTGAAAGGAGTGTTTCTTAAATACAAAGTGTCCCATTTTATTTTAGGGGTCAGGGAGAAGGTGAAAAATAATCATAAAAAACCTACGATTTTACTGTTTTTGATGCAAATAACTTGGACCTCAGGGGAAAAAAAAATGTTTAATGTAACCCCTCTTCTAATATCACTATTATGCTGTTAATTGCTCTTATTATGTTTCTTCAGTGACCTTGGAGCAGTTTGCTCTCGCCGTACGAAAATGCCATATCAAAGAGGACCGTGCCCTGCTCACCAAGGTATGTGTGAAGTGCTGTCTCTCTGCTCTGTCTGCCGCTGCACGACACTCTTTTTGTCTTTTGACTCATCAGCCAGTTCCAATGGAAAGTTCTCAGAAACAACAACAGCCTCGTGCCCACTCAAAAAACAATAAACTGAGCTTCTCAGCATCGCAGGGAGATTTCAGAGGATTCCACTCTTGACCACGTGTTTGGAAAAAGCAGGCTGCAAAACTGAGAAAGGGGGCTAAATTGGTGTAAAGGGCCAGCATGATAAAGCAAGCTACACGTTTACATTTTACAAAAAAAGAGTGGTGCTTTCCATGCAAAAGTCATTACCACAATAATTTGGGGTTCTGGGTTTTTGCTTACAGACCCAAGTCTTTTTGGTAGACTCTCAAGTAAGCAACCACCCAGAATACTTTAACCATTTAGAATACTCTAGAAACCACCTAGAACACCTTAGCAACCAAAATAACAATACCTGTCCAACAGGGGCGTCATGCGCTCATTATTTTTAAGGGGGCACGAGTGAAGGGGTGAGGAGTTCGTTATGCTTGTCATGTGACACAGCAGCCATGATAGCGCTGTATAACTGATATATAGACTTACGTTTTTTATTTATTTTTTCCATTTTATTCTAAATAACATGTTAATTATATCATAAAATATCTTGATTCTCAAATATGTGTAAGTAAATGCATTTTGCACCTTTATAGATCATGTTAGTTGATCAATAATGGGCGATGGGCAAATAGCCTAATGTTAGTGTAATCTATTAACTACACATAAAACCCATCTTTTTACTATATGGGTGTCGCTCCATGAAATAATTTTATTATGACTGACTTTGTACATGAACTTAATAAAAATATTGTAGGTTGCTAATTATAACACGTTCATTGTACAGAAAGAGAGCAAAGAACATTTACATTATCAAAGAACATTTTCACATTTTCAATGAGTTAATTATAGAATAATCAGTTCTATAGCCAATGTAGACATGGTGTTAGTAAACCAAACATTTATTAGATGGTTAGTCACAGAAAAAATCTGTCTGCATTAACAGCTGGTAATTATAGTATATCAGGTAGGAAATCCAAATGTTTTCCTATGAATTATCATCCTCAAATATGGCTTAACATTTAAAATTGAAACATCCAAGACATGGAGGCGCCAGCATGATTACTAGCATGTTTTTCCTGATAGCAGATTAAAATATGGAAACAGCTTAAAATATGCCATCATTTTTCATCATGCAGATGAGAGCAATGCATCATTCGAAACTGTAAAGGGTCTACTTTATGTACACGCAATAGCAATGAAACACTGTGCTTTTGTAAAATAAAGAAAACAAACAGGGTGTGCTTTCTGACGTCTCTCTGGACAGGAATGCGTCATAAAAAATGAACCGAAAATCAATGACTACTTCCCTCACAGACATGAGAAATGTATCAATAGAAAGCTTTAAATGTCTACTTCAAAATGAACCAATTCAAAACAAATACTTTCTGATTATGCAATCTCTATGAAAGTTGCATTTCCTTCTGAAGGCGTGTCCACTACACTGTGGAGATGCAAGTCAGCATCATCAACTTCAGTATAATTAAAATATCTCCATGCCATTTTTTTGGACACATTCATAGTGCTTTGCAGCAAGCTTTAATACAGTAGGATATATATTAAAGGCTCATTATGGTTTAGGTTCCCATCCCCAGTATATATTTAACATGCGATTTGTCTAATAGTGGCTTAAATGAATGACTACTAGTTACTAGAAAAATCTTAACACCTTAACAACTGCATAGCAACATCCTAGCGACTACCTAAAACACCCAAGAAACCAATTAGGTTTTTACCTTGCATCCATTCAGAATATTCTTACAACTACCACTTTAGCAACCACAAGCAATGCCCTATCAATCACCTACAACACTCAAAAAAACCAAGTAACAATCCCCTTACAATCATTAAAAATACTGTAGCAAACACCTTAACCTGTTCACCATAAAGCAATGCCTTAACAACCACCTAGAACACCACAGAAAGCATCTATAAAAATGCAGCACAACCATTCAGAATTTAAAAAGCAAACTTTGAGTTTGTGAAGAAAAGTGAAGAAAATTCTAAAGAAAGCCCCACAAAAAAAAAAAAAGACAGTTAGTGGTTTTGCTTGCAAAAGTTTGATCAGTTGCACAACGAAGGAGGAAAAAGGTCCACAGCTTTTTATACTTAATATGCAGAAAATATTTCACATTATGAAAGTGAAATGTATTCAAATACATCACACATTTATACTGACTAGCTGAAAATGAAAATATATATTGTATGAACTACTTTTATGGTGCTTTTTTGTCCTTTTAGAAGCCTGAATCTCTTAGTATTTTGTATAAAAAGAGCAGCGTGAACATTCAGCCTAAGTCTCTGTATGAGCTACAGAAAAGAAAGAAGTCATACAGGTTTGCAATGACATGAGGATGAGTAGATGGTGACAGAAATGTTACTTTTAACTGAACTATTTGTAGTTGCTCTTCGTGGCTCAGCTTTATGATAAACTGATTTCAGCAGTCATTCATTGTGGCTTACGGGTGGATTTACACATTAACTGTCATTGGCAGTGATGTGACACAGCAGTATCAGGATGTGCGCTGCAGTCATATGAGAGTCAGATTAGCTGCTAAGCACCAGAGCAGAACCGCACTGATCTCGGACCTGCTGACAGCAGCTGTCAGGCCCTCTGGAGAGCACCTAGCATGAATAAATCACAGATAATGACCTGGTTCCTGGCAGGTCATGAGGTATGCTGTCACACTAGTCCTGTGATCGAGAGACAAAGCGCGCCAGTGAGGAACAGGAAAACCTCACTTCCACCTGTTTCTTCAAACTTCTGTTGCTGTTATTGGCACTGAGGAGCTCGCTTGCGATTCGCACAGTCATGAGACCTGCGTTACGTCAGTTTGACATTTCAAAATGAATGTTTCTCGATAGCATCTATCCTGGCACTGCATCAGTGTGAAGTTCAGACACTAGAAGTATTTTTGAATGGTTATGTTTGGAATGGAATACTAACTTACTGCTTAACAAATATTGTGCTATATACACTAATTCTTTTCAATTTATAGAGTGCAAAAGTCGCGTTACGGAAGTAAAAATCCCATTCATTTTCTCCATAGGGTAATTGATTTTAAACAATAACATAAACTATTAAAGGCAGAGCTACTGTGAGCTGTGAGGTTATTAAATGAGATATATATATATATATATATATATATATATATATATATATA
>JAFVLL020006856.1:28038-78607 GCA_021397915.2 Tor tambroides
GATACACATACACACACATATATATATATATATATATATATATATATATATATAATTAAGAATTATTTAATTAATATATACACACATACAAATCAATTAATTAAATAAGAAATGCATTATATATACACATTCATACTAGCAAGTTGACCTTTCAGCAAAGTATTTCATTCTAGGAAGAAAATATCCCTTGATATCAACTGTTTCTGACTAGTAAGTAGCAAATCATGGCAGTGACGTAACTAAAGTGTACTGGCTGTTTATTGTTCCCAACTTCCTGTTTTAAAACAGGAAAGGAAACTACTCTTGTCAAGGCATTTCTTGGGGTCTTTAAGCTTTTAATAATTTCTATACAGTTGTTCTGATGATTGTGCGTAATGCGCATGGTTTCAGTTCCCAAAGCTGACACGCCAACAAGGTGACTTCCATTTCAGGCGAACCCTCTTTCGGCATGGCCTGATAAGAAACTTAATGGCTCCGCGATAAGCCATCGATTCTCTGCTTTGCATATGAGGAAGAGAGCAGAACACAAAGAATGAGAGCCAGAGAGATCATGTGCCTCTATATGTTTATATTGCTTTGATCCAGCGTTAATTAAAAAATAAGCGGATACGGTGCATGCTTTGCTACAGGTCAAAGGTTATATTATTCCTCTTATTGTCCATGCTTTACAACTGATTGCTTTGCATGCTCTGTTTTTTCCTGTCCAGCTCTTTGATGTATCTAGGTGGTTTGGTTGCTACCTCACCTCTGAGGAGAAGAGATATTAGCTTGTACCGCTACTGTTTTTCCATCCCCTTCATCTTCTGTACAACATCCTGTACTCACTCAAGTTGACGCATGTGAAGGGGCCTACAGCTCGTGTAGGGTCCTTCAGATATGGAAAATAAATAACTTAACACGCAAGGGTCAGCACGTATTTTCCACTTACATTTTTTGGCCTTGCATTGTGCTGATTCTGAATGGTCTCCGCCTTTGACGGCGACACGCCACTCATAGACAGACGATCTGGTGCGTATTGCACACGAAGATGGTAGGAAGAAACTGTGAATGATGGCTTTCAAACAGTTTCCAGGAGTCAAGGTGCACGTTTTTAATCAGTCCACTGGGAAACAAATGGAGTTCGTGAGTTTCCAGGGAGCAATAATGAATGTTTGATCTGCCAAAGTTTGTCAAGATGATGTCGCTGAATCTTTGAAGTATGTGTAGAAGTTCAATTTGACATAGTTAAGGCTGGAAAACACTTACACAGCTTTTAAAAATCTTTTGAAACACTAGGCATCATACACTTGCCATCATACACATACACGATTGAGGATCACACACTACTGAACTTTCAAGTCGTTCTGAAAGCAACAAATAAAACGCAGAAGCATTTTCTGTGAAATCAGTCAAAATCTGCGGATAGGCTCTGACTTTTGGCTAATAATGTCGACTCATCCAGTCTACAAATCTGGCCAAAATTCATGTAGTGAATTACAGCCTTTAGTTGCATGTAAAAAATATCTCATTGAGAACAGATTTGCAGTATATTCTTGTGCGGAGAATATAATATTAAATATATTTTTCTCCTCTAAAGATGACATTTTTTGCATTTACATCTATGCATTTTGGCAGACACTTTTATGCATTAAAGATGCTTTTATACGTATTATAAGTTCATGCTTTCCTTGGGAATTAAACCTATGACCACTTCTTTTTATGCCAATAAATCAGATGATAGTTGGATGGTAGTTTCATGTCATTCAAATGGTCTCTTCCTGTCATTTCTGGTAGTATTTTGTCAGAATAATTGCAATATGGTCCATATGCGCATTTAGTTGAAAGTCCGTTTAGCCAAGACTAAAGTGCTGTAACGATAACAATTCAATTCATTTCAATTCAAGTTTATTTATATGGCACGTTTCACAGTGCATATTATTTTATAGCTTTACAGAAAATGTATGTTTCAATGTTACAATCAAGAATAACTATAAAATTTCAATAAGCTTTCTAATTCTATGAGAATAAGGAAGTCCACACCACAACTTTAATGATAACAATATCGTTGACCACAACAGCCAATCAAAATCTACCTGACTTTGAAGAGCTCAAACATTTAAAGCCGCAGAACACAAAACTGCAGCGCGCACTTATAATAAACAAAACAGTATCGTGATTTGGTGTGGATGCTAATATCTTTACCCTTACAGTTATCATTTTTGGTGTGAATGGCCCCTTAAGGCCTGTTTCAAACATTTTGTATCATCAGCATTTAAATAAAACTGACTGCATTTCTGGGTTATTGTATTGAATATCTCCTTTGACAACGGTCATAAATAATAAAATGATTGCTGGTGGGGGATTGCAAACTTTTACAACTTGATTCTCATGAAATCTAATATACACAAGGAGGGGTGTCACATTTACACCCAGTTGAACCCAAACCTCAAACCGTGGCTGTAAACCGCTGGAATTGTCTGGATCCAGTCAGATTTGCTGAATTGAAAGTGCAGTTTATGTGTCTGATTTTTGCATGTGGAACAGACCCGACAGATTTTCAGACAGCGTTTGACAATGCACTTCATTAATTTGCTTATATAAGCCTATATTTCAAAAGAGCATGTTAATACATAGGTTTTCTTTGCATTTCACCAGTTTCTGCTTGGGCTGTTTAATTCTGAAATTTTTGGAATGAACTTTGATTCTTCATTCTGGAAGTTGGTTCCAAGAATCGATTTCTCAATGTTGTTTTTGATTCTTTTTTTTTAATTAATTAAAGATTGGATGAATATGTTCTTGCTGTGACTACATGATATGAAGGCTTACCTGGTTTTAAACATCCTTAGTATTCCATTATTATTTTCAGTGTCTATTATCTCGTCATGTAGTCCAGAACGGCACTCAAAACCAACAGAACAAAGCAGTTTTACCCTTTAAAGGCAGGGTAAGCAATTTCTGAAGGCCAATGTTTATATTTGAAATCATCAAAACAAACACGCCCCTACCCCAAAAGGGTGTCGCTCCTATTTTGATAGATCCGCCCCACATATATGTAGCCTACGCAACCCAGGCAACGATTAGTTCTGTGAAACATAAGCCACTTTTCCACCGAAATTACGTGGAACAATATGTCCCAGGAACTTTTTTTTCTCCCAGACCTGTTGCTGTCTGCGTTTCCATCGCGGTCTAAACTACCGAGAAGATTAGGCAATAGTCTAGTGACTTAACGTTAGGTCTGCGCGTTTCTCAATACCAAGTACGCAAATTTCGGACTTGCATCCTTGGTAGTTCGGACTTCACGGGTTAGACTCAGAGTGTGAATCCTGCGGAGGAACGACGCAAGTCCGGTAACTCTGCAAAGAGCAGCGTACTTGATAACATCAGTCAGCTCGTCTCGGCTAATGCAATCTTCCTCACTGTATTTACAGACGAAATATATCAAACACCACTGCCTCTTTTTGTTTTCCTTTAAACATATTAATTGCCGCAGAAATGTAGTTCAGGGAACGTACATACATTACAATGAAACGAAATATCAAACCATCTGTTTTCATTTTCATTTTAACATATTAATAGAACAATAGAATAAAGACCAAAGATTACCTGTTAGATTTACCCAAAATGAATTATATCTTATGTTTAACCACTACAGAGACATCAGAGCCAGCGGCAAATGTCAGAAGGACAAGCGAGGATTGCCTCCTCTTGGGATACCTGAGCACTGAGCGCCCGGTGATCGCGTGGAGCTCACGTCTCCGAAATCGGCGAAGCACATTTTCAAATAGGCGCTATTTTTATAAATAAACCGCAGATTTGAGTTTTAAACAACTACATTAGCTGTTGCGGCGTGCCGCGTCCGGTGTAGACACGGTGTTACTCACCTATCAGGAAGAAACAAAGCAACCTCGGCGTCCGATCGCAGGCCTTCCGCTCCTTGAGTTCTCTCCAGCTCTGGAAAGCTGATCCCATATTTACACGGGTCCTACTTCTTGCCTTATCGTTCCGCAGACGTTTTCCTCTTCTGTTTTTTTTGTCCGCCATCTCTATCTTTCTGTCGCTCGGCTCGGCTGTTCACTGAATGCTCTCTCCTCCATTATCATGAGTAGACACGCCCCTTACTGCTGATTGGCTACAAGTTTGTTTTGGTACTCGGCCCCGACTCAGTTTTCTAAAACGTTTTTGAAAAATTGCTTACCCTGCCTTTAATCTAAACCACTGAGTTTATAAGACTAGTTTATTCTTTTTATATACATTAGACACCTAGAACGAATCTGTGCAATAATGTCTGTGGTAAGTGTTTTAGGTGCAAATTTAATGTAGGAAACTACATCAGTATTTTTCAGTCATGCGCTTTCGACATGCAGGATCACAGAATGAAACAGTGACAACAAGCCTCATTAACTTAAGTGAATGAAAGGAAATATTCAGGAATGCGTTCGTAAAATTGGCTGTATTTGAATGTTTCAGCATATCATAACATATCACAAGTTGTCAAAAAACATTTTTTTGAACTGATTCATTTAATCAAACTGAACTGATTTAGAGAAATGAATTGGACTTCACCTCAGTATTAGCGAACAACCAAGAGGCATTAATTAATAAATAATTAGCTCTACTGAACTGAAAAGGGCAATTAAAGAGAAGTTGATTCCCTTTGACTGAATCGATTTTTAATTCCCAATGCCTCGGAATTGATTATTTTTTAAATTGATTCCAAGCCCTAGTTTGTGTAGAAGTTCACTGTGCAACATGCTGCAGTGTTGGCACTGTACACGTAATGCATTTTATCATTTGTGACCATTCAGTGTGCATTGCAGGGGGACTACTGCTAATATTGCTAATATTAAAACAGATGCAAGATGTGCAAATCAGGCCTTTGTGTTAAATTGTGTTACTAATGTGTCTTTTCTGTTGCATATTTTCCCATTTCTCTTCCAGTTCTGCCTTCTTCACGGTACTAGTCTGGTGTATCAGGAGAGAGCCTGGTATCTGGAGCACAACTACCTGACCCCCAACACCAGCCGACAGATCCGCAGCCAGGTATTCACTCATTTGACAACCGTTCTCATTCCCAAGACATCAAAAACTAAAGCATGGTCAAGCATCTTTAGTGTCACTGTTATGACGCTAAAGGTGTCGCTATATCAATGAACTAGGAACTCGATTTCAAATGAGAAAACATTGGCATCAATGCACATGTGAAGGGAATTGGAGTATGATATGATATGGAGTATGATATTGTCATATGTTGTGGTATGATTTGAACAGCCACAATAATTCACAATAATGCATCATTTTAAAGTTCAGATTTATATTATGAATGAAATGTGACTACATTCAAGAGTGGGGACATTTTTAGCCATTAAAACCTTAAGTTTCAATCTGTTCTTATTAAAATGACATTGTACACCTTCAAAACACTTGGAAAGCAACACGACTGAGTCACTCATTTGTAATACATTTATACTGTTTTCTGGTCAGTTTTTGCAATAAAGGCTAGAGGTAGGGTTAAAATATCTATGAAAGTTTAAATACTCATAAAAATCATTACAAATGCATGCAGAGAATTACCCAAATAACACATTTAGGTTGTAAAAAACGTTATGGGAACATTGTTTTGAAATGTTTCTAAAAAACTGATAAGTCCAGTTTTCTTGCATGATTTGAACGTTATATAAAGGTTATAACATTTTTTACAACATTTTGCTAGCATTACTTTTAACAGTATTTGAATGTTTATTTTTAATATTCTAAGAAAGTTGAAATGTCCAGTTGTCTTGTCATGGTTAGAACGTTATTTTAAGGTTACAAAAACGTTTCCTACAATGTTCTACTATCTTTTTCACCCAAAATGGAATGTTATATTAAATATTCTAAGAACGTTTCTTGTTGTGATTAGAACATTATTTAAAGGTTCTAAAAAAGTACCAAATAACATCAGTAGGATGAGTTGAGATTGTTGTTCTAAGAACATTTTCTCTCAACATTATGAGAATGTATATCAAATATTAATAAAGTTATAAGAGCGTTCCATAAACATTACTTTAAGAACGTTTTGTCCTAACATTAATATCATTTTAACATTAGTGAAAGTTAGTGAAACATTCCCTGTTGGCTGGGTACATGCATCTTTAGCTAAAGCATTAGGCAACCAATTGAATGTAATGGAGTTACTGGTTGGTCGATGTCTAGGAATACCTTTAGTATCTTAATATGTGACCATACTTACATTTTTCACACCTTGGGAGAGAGAATGGGTTGAATTTGACCAACAGCTACATCAGGAGGGTATCAGCATGCTGTCAATCAGACTTTAGGCAGTTAAGAAGGCACAAAGCCTTTCTGCTGCCCATCTGAGGCTGTTTCAGATTAGACCTCTGCATTAACCCTTCGCACATTAGCCGGCGTTGACAGAGAGTGGCAGAGTGTGAACATTACCATTGTCCACCTCGAACACACACACACACACACACACACACATAAAGTGACCAGTTGTTCACAATTAGCTGTGATTAAACAGCCAGGCGGCCTCACTGGGGTTCTCCCACACAGGAGCTGAGAGGACAGCGGGGTCGACACCGGTCTGTCAGTATGCCGTCAGCAGGTGCTTTACTGCATGTTTACCCCTCGAACAAACCCAACACAGCCACTGTCTCTGTGCAAACAACCCCCTCTGTTCTCCCAGAGCGACTGCAGCGGCCGCCGCACGTGACTGAAGGCATGTGCTTACGGTTCCTTTCAGCGCGCTCATATGAACTATTGTTATATGTTTTCAATGGCTTATTGAAGATAATTTATCATGTGACAGGCTGCATAACGTGGCGAAAATAACCCGATCGCTTGTTTATAATTAGCTGCTGTTCACTTAAGGATGCACATAAGAGTCACAAATCTTGACTGTTTTTTCCAGACAGCACTGAGATTAAATGGAGAGCAAATTAGGACTTTGCACGTTTGGCCCCAGTGATCTCAAATGTGTCAAAAGATCTTAATATCTCACATCGTGCCGAAAGTGTGCAATCGCAAGTTTCGATATGAACGTTTCTCAGGCAAAATAATCTGAGCTGTGTTGGGAGAACGTTTTGCCAATGTTCCCATTAACTCTTTTCCCGCCATTAACGGAATTTTCCGTGTTTTCACTGGTTTACGTTAGGAGGCACTATTACGCACCTTCTGAAAGAGTATTGAACATCTAGATCAAAACACGGCGAAGAAGAAGCAGAAACAAGCGATCGAGTATGTATTCCGATGCATATGTAAAATATCATGACCATCAAGCATTAAACAGCATATAAATCAAAACTTCCTAACGTTACCGAATTAAATGATGATCCAGAAAGTGGTATAGGACCGAGCAAGCTTTTGATGTGTTGATGGAAGCAAACGACTCCATGTTGCTTTTTTCATGAAACGTACCCACATTCAAGTGTTGATAAAAAAAGCTAGAATAAAATGGTGTTTTTTTTTTTGTTAAAAAGTAGAGGTTCTGTTCTTTTTGACATATTGCATGTTCAGATATCTATGCAACAAAATATTCTGGGTGCCATTAAAATTTTGTAAAAATGATCAGAAATGCTGCCGGTGGCTGGAAACTTAAAAAAACAAAAAAACAAAAGTTGAAACGTTATTTCTGAATGTTCTCTAAACGTTCAAAATGTCCAGTTTTTTAAATGGCTTAAAAAAAATTTTTTTTTTGTCTCTTGGTTATGTGAATGTTAAGGGAA
Organism: Tor tambroides; assembly: GCA_021397915.2. Lineage (NCBI taxonomy): Eukaryota > Metazoa > Chordata > Actinopteri > Cypriniformes > Cyprinidae > Tor > Tor tambroides. The sequence continues at coordinate 35,742 of JAFVLL020006856.1, forward strand.
CATTCCATTGTATGATTTTCCAAACATTATGCCAATGTTACTTTTCAATGTTACTTATACGTTCTGAACAAGTTGTAACATTTTTAAAATGTTAGACAAACATCCAACTAAAACATTTCAGAAATATAACATTCCATGAACAATGTATAAATAACATTTCTGTGCAAAAGTTTAGAAAATAGATAACCAAATAACTCCCCAGCTAACAAATATATGGGCTGCGTCCGAAAGCTCTAAAATGCTGCCTTCGGAGGCAGCAAGGCACATCCGAATCCAAATTCTGCTTTACTTCCCGTCTCCGGAGATACCTTCTTCTGATCGAATTTTGAAGGCAGCATAGATGTATCCTTCGCTGCCTTTGATATCCCACAATCCTGTGCATTCCAGTCCGTGACGGTTGAGCTAAAATATAAAGATGGCATCTGAAAGTTGCGTTTGGTGGTCAGTTTGTGTGTAAATGTATATTTCTGACTAACGTTTTGCACTTTTGATGTTATTTCTAGCGAGAAATTTGTATTATAGAGATTAAATATTCGTTTAGTTATCACCAAAACTCATTCTATTTTGTTGTAGACCATTAAACCGTTACGCTGCCTCAGAAGCCTGTCCGAAATCAGTTACATGAGGTGCATTCGTGCAAAAACGCTGCATGCAAAGTCATTGCCTCATAAGGCAGTGAGGCAGCAAGTCAGCTGCCTAGGTTTTCGGATGCAGCCATGTTCTAAGAACTTGTTGCTAACATTTCATTAAGTTATGAAAACATTTCTCAAATAACATTCTAATGTTCAAAATGTCCAAATGTTTTCAAAATGTTTTTTCTTATTTATATAAACGTTAAATGAGCATGCAAGCATTATGGAAATGTTATTTTCGGTTTAGGTATTGTTTTAAGTTGTAATGTTTAAAAAAACATTACATGAACATCCAACTAATAGTTTCAGAAAGAAAACACTCCATGAACAAAGTATAGATAACATTTTTGTGCTAATCTTTTGAAAACATTATTAATTTATTTGTTATTTTTTAGTTTCATGCTCTTACATACTTTTTGTTAACTATTGACTTATTTGTGTCTACTTTCATAATTGAGAACTCCCTTATGTCTTGTAAAGTTGTAAAAGAGCAGCCCATTTTCCTTTGGGACTTGTTTATGTTGGGACTTATTATATTTGTCTTATTTTCGGTTGAGTGGGAGTTGCTGAAGAAAGGATGAAAACATGTTTTGGACAGATAAGAGTGAGCATCTTTGCCTATCATCTAGTTTTCCATGCCGTGGAATAAGCCATGCAAATAACGTCAGGCTCAGCGAGCTTTGATTGGCATTATGTTTTGTTATTGATGTGAGAGTCAGTGTCTGTTGAAGACAAACCAGAACATCTCTGTGTTGTAGAAACAATTCTGAGTGAACATCCTAAATCACTTTCAATGGTTTTCCACTTGTTGTGAGTTTCGGCACAGTTAATTTTATATATTTTAAAGAACGTATCATTTAATTGGATTTCCTTCTTTATTATACTTCTCTAAAAGAAATTACTGTACATGAGTTTGTACTTGAATCAAAAGATTCAAGAATTTATCTTTCATTTAGCAAGCGAAAAACACACAAAAAACATTTATGCAATATTTTTCTCTTTACAATACTGTTCACAAGTCAATAAGATTTTTGCTTTTTTGAAAGAAATACTTTTATTCTGCAAGGATGCATTAAATTGAGCATTGTTAAAAAAAACTGTTATAAATAAATGTGGTTATTCTGAACTTTCAAAGGATAATGAAAAAATACTACCATCTGAAAATACTATCCTCAAAGAATACTGAAAAAAAAATCAGTTTTCACAAAATATGAAGTAGCACAGCTATTTTCAACATTTATAATAATAATAAATGTTTCCTGAGCAGCAAATCCACATATTAGAATGATTTCTGAAGGATCATGTGACGCTGAAAATTCAGCTTTGTATCATAGGAATAAATTACATTTTAAAATATATTACAACGGAAAACTGTTATTTTAAATTGTAATACTGTTTCACAATATTACTGCATTTTACTGCATTTTTGATCAAATTAAATGCAGTCTTTGTGAGCAGAAGACACGTCTTTCAAAAGCATTAAAAAATCTTACCGACCCCAAACTTATGAACATTGTGTATGCAAATGCCACTCAATATGAAAATCATCTTTATTTTCATAACAGAGAGTGCATGAAGAAACTCCCTTTTATCTGTCACAATAGTGAGAGAAATATTTCTTCTTGTAGACCTAAAGATGTTCACAAGGCTCTAATTTGGAGTCCAAAATGCTTATGAACAGCTGAATTTCAAGTAAACTTTTTGCAGCTTAAGTCCAATTCACATCTTATCTCTGTGATTCCTGATCATTTGACGTGTCATTGATGTCCAACAAATGATGCTGAAGTTTAATACTCAGGTTAAGAGTTTGTTCAGGTCTCTAACCTAAGTATGAGCAGTAGCAATAGTGCTTGACTTGACTTGGAACTAATTAGTGAGTGCGTGTGTGGCAGTGAGTGAGCCAGAAGAAATGTCCGTGAGCATGTTATTGAGTGAGTAAGACTGAGTGTGTGTGTGGGGGGTCTGAGCGCTGAGGACAATATCTGTGGATGAGATCCTCACATGTACGTGTGATTTCTCTGTGTGTGGCTCCAGCTCTTTAGAATGAGTCCTATTGTACACACACTCCTATCATTACATGTGTCAACATTAGAGCCAGACTCACATGCTTCACTAAACACACACACATTCACCCCAACACAGAGAGGCAGTGTTGGAGAGTGTTTTTTAGATTTAATTGTGAGCTTTATGTGATGAGTAATAGATAACTGTTTAGAGGGGATTTTTAGTGGATGTGGTGGGGAAAAAACTACAGTATGAAAAGACCATATTACTGCTCTTTCATTAAAACTTTTGGAGTTCTCAATTGTGTTTTGCTTGAAGTATCGATTTTGTCTCATGCTTCTCCTAATTTTTTTTTTTTTTTTAATACTTCTGTTTAGCAAGGACACATTTAATTAATCAAAAGTGACAGTAAAGACATTTATAATGTTACATAAATGCTGTTCTTTTCAAATTTATCAAAATATGAAGCAGCACAATTGTTCTCAGTATTGATGACAAATTATTCTTGAACAGAAAATTAATATATACACTGAACAAAATTATAAACGCAACACCATTTTTCATGAGCTGAACTCAAAGATCTAAGACACTTTCTATGTACACAAAAGGCCTATTTCTCTCAAATATTGTTCACAAATCTGTCTAAATCTGTGTTAGTGAGCACTACTCCTTTGCTGAGATAATCCATCCACCTCACAGGTGCGGCATATCAAGGTGCTATTAGACAGCATGATTATTGCACAGGTGTGCCTTACAGTGCGTTCACACCAGACGCGACTTGCGCAAATAAATTGCGCTATTCACGCGTAGTTGGACGCTTGAACATTTTGAGTTTACTCGCTTCATTCGCGTGTGAAATTCGCTTCATTCGCGCATGAAATTCACTTCACAACAGATGCGAATTCGCGTCATGGGAGGGGCTTCTGCCAGGCAGCTCCAGTCTCGTTGCGAAATGGCTGACACATCAACTCGTCAGCGGGAAAGTAGTTGTAGGCCACTCTAACATGTGTGCAGCTTTACTGTATTGGGGGAGTCCCGGGGGGGTTGAAAATCGATCAGTATCTGGTGTTTTCATTGAAATGGCATCTCCTTCGCATAGAGTTGATCAGGTTGTTGATTGTGGCCTGTGGAATGTTGGTCCACTCTCTTCAATGTTCAATGGCTGTGTGAGATTGCTGGATATTGGCGGGAACTGGAACAAGCTGTCGTATACGCCGATCCAGAGCATCCTAAACATGTAATGGGTGACATGTCGGTGAGTATGCTGGCCATGCAAGAACTGGGATGTTTTCAGCTTCCAGGAATTGTGTACAGATCCTTGCAACATGGGGCCGTGCATTATCATGCTGCAACATGAGGTGATGGTCGTGGATGAATGGCACAACAATGGACCTCAGGATCTTGTCACGGTATCTCTGTGCATTCAAAATGCCATCAATAAAATGCACCTTTGTTTGTTGTCCATAACATACGCCTGCCCATACCATAACCCCACCGCCACCATGGGACACTCAATCCGCAACGTTGACATCAGCAAACTGCTCTCCCACACTACGCCATACACGCTGTCTGCCGTCTGCCCTGTACAGTGAAAACTGGGATTCATCCGTGAAGAGAACACCTCTCCAAAGTGCCAGATGCCATCGAATGTGAGCATTTACCCACTCAAGTCGATTACGACGACGAACTGCAGTCAGGTCGAGACCCCGATGAGGATGACGGAGCATGCAGATGAGCTTCCCTTGAGCGGTTTCTGACGGTTTGTGCAGAAATTCTTTGGTTATGCAAACCAATTGTTGCAGCAGCTGTCCGGAGTGGCTGGTCTCAGACGATCTTGGAAGTCGTGCTGGATGTGGAGGTCCTGGGCTGGTGTGGTTACACGTCGGGTGCGGTTGTGAGGCCGGTTGGATGTACTGCAAATTCTCTGAAACGCCTTTAGAACGGCTTATGGTAGAGAAATGAACATTCAATTCACGGGCAGCAGCTCTGGTGGACATTCCTGCAGTCAGCATGCCAACTAGGCGTTCGCAAAGAGCTTGATTGACAGGCGATCTGACCAATCAGAACGCAGAGATTATGTGCCGCCGCTGCTATCCTCCATCTTGCCCGACAGCTACGGCATGTCTCCATAGAAATACATGTTAAAACAGGGTAAAAAAAGGTCGAATGAACTGAAACTTTTTCAATATAACTAAATATAAATATGTGCGGAGGGTTAAGATGTGCTGTTGTTGGTTGCCATGGTAACGGTAATAAGCTAAGGTATTCCTTTAAAGTACTTGTTTTGCGTACCAGAAAACCTGTCATGCCCGGCGCTGTATGCATGGCTTGCAGCGCTTAAATTAAGTACTGAGTGTTAAATAATAAAATAATATGCTAAAACGTGTGCTCTTATCATTCTGTGGACAAAATCCCGTACACTTCGCCCCGATCGGGAGCTGTATATGCACATGTGCGCTCATCTGTTTTCAATGCAGCTAACCTCGCGTCGCTTCATGTCATCTTCCCACTCATTAAACTATGACAGGTCCTTTACTGTGTAGCATATGCTTAAGATCATTGATGGGTGTTTACACTTTATGGCTTAAGAGACCATTTTAGCCTTTGACATTTGCATATAACTCACAGACCTGGACCCTATATTCTACCTTTATATGGCTGCTAAAGTGCCAGTGGTTGCCCCCACTATCAAGAGGCTAACAGATCAACTCTGTTCTCTACATCGACTTCAAACACATTCCGAAGACCCTCAGTACCAGCCCTAGCGCTGACCAATTAACCCCCACGATTACAGGATAGATAACACACACACCCATAGAGACATTTTCTTTATTTAGACCGTATTTAATCAGTTACATGGGTATCTAGCTACGCGTGTGTTGTTTGTATGTTTCCTTTTATATTAGCCTAGTTACCACTCGTTATTTGCATTATCAAGCTCTAAACACTCACATTCAGGTGTATGAATGTATCTCTGGTTTAATATATGTTAGATGTCTCTTTCTTGATATCAAAATGATCTGCTCTTTATTTCTCAAACAATGATGTACACTATGTGAACGTGAAATATATCATACGAGTTTTACTGTACTGTGGGAAGAATTACACCGATTGAGCAGAACAGTCATAAAACATGCAAATGAGATGTCAAGTGGAACAAAGAAACACTTTCCCGCTGAAACTATGTGCCTTGTTATTGGTCAAATGAACCAAAATGGGTGTTACAGGGAAACCAGATAAAACTTCTCCCACACCCAAAAGGCGAGGTCTTCTCTTTACTTTCGGTGCCCTGGAGACACACTTATCACCTTGGAAATCTCACGGCTCCCCTTCCGGGGGGAGTCCGAGCTTCTGGCAGTTTTAAGTTCAGTAACTTTGACCAATCAACCCATGACTGGAATGACGAAGCTTTCACTCCTAAAGGAATTCATCAAGAATCTACGCATTATACATGCAACAGGACACTTTACTCAGCATCCACAAAACCAATGCAAGTAACTGCTTGTTAACTATTTAGATGCGCTTCTAGGCTTCGACCCCTATTAATTAAGGTGATGTAATCCTTTGATGGTTCTAACAGGTTGTGTTTAGCTGATGTGCAAATCCTGCCATTATGCTCTCTCTCGCTCTCTCTCTCTCTCTCTCCATGCCTTCCTTGCGGTGGCATCTATGTTTAATGTGTGTATGTTTGTGTTCAGTTCAATGTTACATGTTTTCCTGTAGTGTAGTTTAATAAACATCCATATGTATTCACACTTGGTTGTCTGTGTCTGCCGCTCACAGAAGATCACTTCAACGTTCCGGTTTTACTACATGCTCTATGAGCGATGTATTAGTAAAGAAATTAATTTTTCATGGCCAGAGAAATAATTTTCCTTAGAGTCAATAGACGATTAAAACTGTCCATACTGCGGACGAACAAATCATTTCATTGTACTATTAATGCTATAGTTAATTCCTGAAGATGAATATATAATTGATAACAACCCGTTATGATTAATTATGTTCATCTCACTTTGAGCTAATTTGCTACAACTGCAAAAAGACAGTCACTGCGACACTCTAAAGTGATGAAACTGTGGCGCTATGTGCTTTTTAAAACCATTTTCATAGGTTTCACGTTATATTGTCGGCTGAGATATGCAAATGTAATCATGCCAGCCAGCCGCAGCTGTATCCTTCTAATGTTAGCCTTAACCACAAATCAGACAGGAGAGCAGATTAACTAGGTGGACTTAAACTTGAAAAATGGTCTGTTCCGCGGTTGAAATAAAACACTTTCTGATGTTTATTTCGTGCTTTAAGTAAATATGAAAAGACGATCGGTTCACGTGTTTGAACTGAGACAATACAGCGATCTGTCACGACACACTGAAGAGCCACAAAACGGTATTTATTGTTTGAATTTCTTTAAAAATGACAGTTTAAATGCTGAGGGTCCTGAGACCTTGTTTCATATCAGAAGTAACCTGCTCTGTCTTCTCTGTGTGTGGTCAGTTTCCTCTTTGCTCTGCGATGTATTTTTCACTGCGTGAGAACATGAGTGTAGTGTGAGAGCGGCATTGTTTATCGGTCATGGCAACAGTAACTAAGGGTGGGCGGGTTTTGCGAACGGTCAATTGCACGCTCCCTCAAAACTTGCGACATCTGTGGCATTGTGCTGTGTGATAAAACTGCACATTTTAGAGTGGCCTTTTATTGTGGACAGCCTAAGGCACACCTGTGCAATAATCATGCTGTCTAATCAGCATCTTGATATGCCACACCTGTGAGGTGGATGGATTATCTTGGCAAAGGAGAAGTGCTCACTAACACAGATTTAGACAGATTTGTGAACAATATTTGAGCGAAATAGGCCTTTTGTGTACATAGAAAAAGTCTTAGAGTTCAGCTCATGAAAAATAGGGGCAAAAACAAAAGTGTTGCGTTTATAATTTTGTTCAGTGTAAGAATGATTTCTGAAGGATCATGTGACACTTAAGACTGGAGTAATGATGCTGAAAATTCAGCATTGCATCAGGAATAAATGACATTTTACGATATATTCAAATATAAAACATTTTCAATTGTAATAATATTTCACAATATTTGCTGTTTTTACTGTATTTTTGATCAAATAAATGTAGCATTAGTGAGCAGAAGAGACTTACTTTAAAAACATCTACAAATCTGAAACTTTTCAACGGTAGTCAGCACAGATCATTTAGCTTTGGTTGAGTTTGATGAGAATTGTTTGAGGTTATCTTGAGATATTTTAGCACATTTTGAAACAATGTTGACATCCAGAACTCAAGATGAGACACATATGAGATTACTGCGTCTCGGGAGAAAAGCAGCAGACTTAAAGGCAATAGTCTCCGTTTTCTTTGCATTTAATCTAATTGCTGTCCAGGAGAAACAGCTAAAACATTAAAAAGATCTCATTTGTGATATGCTTCCCTGAATAATCAAATCACATCTTCCCTACACATGCATCTGTAGACATTTTATGAACGCATGAGATTTCTCAGCTCTGCACTGACTGAATCACTTTGAGCTCAACACAGGCCTTCTTCATCAGTAGCAATGACATTGCTTTTGTTGTGTTAACACAGATGACATTTTTCCCCAGGCTGCATCTTCTGTTCATACCATCATGCCCCTCATTGTCTTTGAAAAGTGGCAGAACATCATCATTTTCTGTGAAAAACCATCAGCAGTCGCTGTGGTGACAATACAACCCCATTTCATTCCAACAGCAAAGCCCCATCTCTTGTTTTGAGATCAATCAATGGTTTAATCAGACTTTATGGTCATAAAAACACTTGTTGGTGTCTTCTATGCTTCGAGTCAGGTTTATGCTGAGGTGACATGGGTTTAGAGATTTGAACAAGCCCTTGACTTTTATACTCCTGATGGACGAGGAAGTAAGTTATAAATTAATATTGCGGTTTTCTTTAACATACACTACTGTTCAAATGTTCTGCATGGGTCAGTAAGATTTATTAAGAAAGAAGAATTTTTATTTTTTTTTACTTTTTTTTTAATGTTATTACTTTTATTTAAAATACGACATTTAAAATAGTTCAAAATATTTTTATTTTAAATAAATGCTGTTCTTTTGAATTTTGTATTCATGAAAGAATCCCGAAAAAAATGAATCATTGTTTAATTGACAATAATAAATGGTTCTTATAATCAGCATATTAGAATGATTTCTGAAGGATCATGTGACACTGAAGACTGGAGTAATGATGCTGAAAATTCAGCTTTGATCACAGCAATAAATGACATTTTAAAATACATTCAGATATGTATAAAAAAAAAGTTATTTTAAATTGTAATAATATTTCACAATATTACAGTTTTTACTGTATTTTTATCAAATAAAATGCAGCTTTGGTGAGCAGAAGAGATTTTAAAAACATTAAAAACCTTACCGACCCCAAACTTTTGAATAGTAGTCTATCTGATACCAAATTCAAATGGATTAATATCTTCAAAATATAAATTTCATACTTTGCAGGTATTCCTTGCATAAAACTGCTCTCTTATTATATAAAAAAAAAAGAATATATTTTTGTTTATCTTACTATTAAAAGCTGATCAAATGGCACTGTGTATTTGACTGAACTTACTTGTCTTTATATAGTGTGCGAGTAACCAAACTCTGGCAAAATTTTCCATTCTGTCTCCCTTTCTCTTCTTTCATGCCATCTCTTTCTCGCTCTGTTTACACACTCTCCTTATCTCTGCGTTGCTTCATGGCGCATGTAACCATACATAAAGCTACTTTCTTTTCAGCCGATCTGGAAAGAGAGAACGAGAGAGGTCAGACATATTTCAGACTCCTCATTGGACAGACGGCTATTGAGCAAGACGTGTCCAAACATATTTCAACCGTTAATGCGGCACAGATAAGCGAGTGTTTCTCAAACAGAACAATGATGGGGTTTCATAGTACAGGGTTATAAAAGTCAAAATACACAAGCAGAGCTTTACAGAAAACTGACAGCCTGTGATCATTTGTCTTTCATCTTGAGCTCTGGAGGACTTGAACAGGAGCCAAAGTGTCAGGACGATAAATTAACTCTTTGTCAGGCGATGTGGGAGAAAATAGCAGGTTCTGTGACTCACGCAGGATGTCTGTGGAATCAGTGCGACACCTCACGAATGAAGCAATGATGGGAGATGAATAGTGTGATTGTGATTTTTTTCCCTATTTGAATCCAATTTTCTTATCGTTTAATCGGTTTGAATAGTTTTAGTCTTATTTCTAAGCAAGTATGCCGTGTTCTGTAGCCGTCAGGTTACAAAATAACACGAGCGTGAACTTTTTATTGTTCAACATCAAAATGTATATATGCTTATTTATCTCTGAGGGAAAGTTTAGTTTTTTTAGGTGTTTTAAGTTGTAACTTTCAGTTTCTTTTTTCACTGTTTTTGATCTTTCATTAAATAGTCCGGGCCTGTATGATAATACTGTTCAAAGGTTTGGGGTCAAAAGATTATTTAATTATTTTCAAAGAAAGAAATGAATAATTTTATTCAGCTAGGATGCATTAAACTGATCAAATGTAACAGCAAAGATTCATAATTTTACAAAAGATTCTATTTCAAATAAATGCCGTTCTTTTAAACTTTCTATTCATCAAATAATTCTGAAAATATAGGTATCGGTTTCCACAAAAAAGATATTTAACAGCATGACTGTTTTCAACATTTATAATAATAATGTTTCTTGGGCAGCAAATCCATATATCAGAATGATTTCTGAAGGATCATTTGACACTCAAGACTGAAGTAATGATATTGAAAATTCAGCTTTGCATCACAGGAATAAATTACATTTTAAAATAAATTTAAATAGAAAACAGTTATTTTCATTTTTAACAATATTTCACAATATTACTGTTTTTACTGTATTTTTCATCAAATAAATGCAGCCTTGGTGAGTAGAAAAGACTTATTTCAAAAACTAAAAAAAAAAAAATCTTACAGATAATGTATATTTGTGGAATTTATCCCTGATTTTTGGCCTAATCAGTATATTATAGGGCTAAAAATTTATAACAGCCAATTTTTTTGAATAAAATATGTTTCAGATGACACTTATATCAACTGTCCACATTGGGACCACAAGATTTAAAAAAATATTTGAAGAACTCAGTTACAGTAAATACAGTAATGCCAAACTTTTGATACTGTCAGTATGTCATCTGATCCAGCATGCTGTGGTTCTGCTCAAAACATTGGTTATGGTGAGTCATTTCTGTCTTTTATCACATTACGGTGATCTTCAGTGGTCTCCACTAAAGCAGGAACTTCTCATTCCTGTCCTCTTGACCCTGACATGACGGTCTGACTGTATTTTCACACATCAATGACTCACACATCAACGTTTCTGCTCACACCACACACACACACAGTTCATCCGATGGAGAAAATTGGGAAATGGAACTTGAAATTTTTTCAGTGTTGCTTTGTTAATATCCACCAGAGGGTGCTATTATAGAAGAGGAATGGTTATGGTTATATATTTCCTGTGATAAATTGTCTAATACCTTTGTAAAAATTATTTTTCCAAGTTGTAAATAAAAGATTATTGGAGTGTGTTTTACAAGAAAATCCTAATTCAGCTTTTCTGCTTCAAAATCTCATGTTATGTGCCTCTGTAATTGTAAAATTTACCAGAAGATTCTGAGAGGAATTTGTCCCTGCCTATTTTTTTTCCAGTGTAGATGTGATTAAGAAATCTTTCTTCTGGTGAGTTCAGAATTATCCCTATTTGTTTCCACTAGTGTCAGGTATCATTTGTGGTGTTTGCTATTGATCATACTTAAGGGTTAAATCCTTAACCCTATGTATAAAAGTTTTGGCATGCAACATGTCCCTCAGCATTTGTGTTATAAGACATGAAATGAATGAAAAATTGTGCAACTTATTATGGAGAGTGACTGTCGGCGGTTTCTCATTGAGCAAGCTCTACTCACATTTTCTTCCAGTTGTATAATGATATAGTTGTGTAATCGCTGTATTAACGCTCATGTGACTGTGGTCTGCTTGTTTTGAAGCTTTTGGAGCTGTGCAGATCGGTGAAGGACGATGCGCTAAAGGTGGTCGATGACTTCAACATCCCGTCCTGCTGCATCCAGGCTCCAATCGCTGGAGTCGCCAATCCCAGGGCCGAATGGGCCTTCTACCCGCAGCCACAGTATCCCAGCAGCACCCAACCACGGTCTAAGCTCTGAAAGAGAGAATGAACATGGCTTTGTAACGATGGAGTGATTTCAGGTTGCTGGATGTTCTTTCACATTGGGTGGGAGTGATGAGGGACTAACTGGAGGTGGTCAAAGCACTTATGAATGCATAGCTGATGTTTTATGATTAAGCATCATGCTTTGTGCCAACAAGAGTGGTAGAACTTGCTGCTACTGGCCAAGGCCTTAAAAAATTAAATATACTATAGCCACGACACTACTTTTTCTTGTTCACTCTTAAAAATAAAGATTCCAAAGGGCGGGTTTGTAACACTGCCACAGAAGAACCATTTTGAGTTCCACAAAGAACCATTTGTTGGAGTAAAGAACATCTAAAGAACCTTATTTAACATTCAAAGAACGTTTTGTCCAATAATGTTCCATGGATGTTAAAGAATCTTCATGGAAGCAAAGATGCCAATAAAGAACCTTTTAGATGCCAATAAAGAACTATTTTTCCTAAGTGTGAAAAACATCTAAAGAACCTTATTACACTATAAAGAACCTTTTGTCCATTGGAAAAGTTCAAAGGATGTTAAGAGCTCTTCAGTGCCAACTAAAGAACCTTTATTTTTAAGAGTGTGTGAAGAAGGGAATTTCAGTTATACGAGTTGCACATTATGTCTGAAACAGGTTCTAATTTTTTTCCCTTAAATTCTTCGGTGATTTTAGCTGAAATGATTTCAAATAAACACCAGCCATACGGGAATCAAAATCCTCCAAATGCACTAAACATCTTGCACTTACAGAGGTAACAGCTGTAACAGAAGTGCCAAGAGCCAGTTTTTTAGTTGAATATGTGTTGAGAAAAGGCCAAATAAAATTAGTCATCACATGACACACAGATATTGAATATTTATGCAATTGCACATACATTGAGTAACAGTAACCACAATAATATGTTGGACAGACGATAATTTATTACTGCTGCTATAGTTTTTAATGCCATTTACCTCTATTTACCATTTGAGCCAAATAAAGGTAAACAATTTAGGTGCAATCTGCTCAGTCCGGGTCTTCAAAGGGATGTCCGTTTATGCTTTTGTCATACACTACGTTTGGACCAAATTAATTATTCAAGTTTTCTCGAAAAATGTCCTTATCTGTTTTAATAGGTTTTTTTTTTCAGTTTGTTCATTTCATACTAAAGCCTGGTAACGCGGCAATTCTGTAATCTTTTGCAAATAAATTGTTACATTCCCTGATATTTCCAAGTTTTCTGCACTTGTCAATGTAAACTAAGGGAAGACTGGATATTTACTGGCTATTTAGTTATTTTCTGAATTGTCTTTGTGTTTGCATTGTGCATGTTGTCCTATTGTGCCACAAACTATGGATAATTTAATTAATAACAGAATAAAATGTGTACCAAATACTTAGTTTGGCAATTGTAAACCTGGTTTGTTTTGCATGCAGCATTACATTGTTTCAAAATGCTCATGATTCACTTGTGACTTGTGATCAAACATCATTCAGCCAGACTGTACATGAAATATACCACAGAAGAGACTAGCCCGTGCAAAAGAAGAACTATAATGCTTTTGTTCTAGTTTAATCTAAAGTGTTTGTGTACATTTAGAGCCTGATGGTGTGGTTTGAGACGATCCCAGCCCTGTGGGTTTGACCATTACAAGCCCATCCCATGTGGGCGTGGCTTCTCCGCTTTACTGTGAGGGTTGACTTCAGTAAATAGACATCAGAACAACTTGCTCTCTCTGCGCAGCAGACGCAAGAGAGTGAGCCTCGGCGAGGAAGTGCACTTAAGAAGATACCGAGACAAAAGAGACCATTCAAAACAATCCCGTGGACATTTTTCAAACAGGATCTTATATGAAAGCTGCTCCAAAGGAAACAAATACATCAAGAGATTTAGAGCCATCGATTGCCTGCTATTGGAATTGTGCTTTATTATTTTCGCTTTTTTTACAACACTTTTTTTAATCTCTGGATATTTCGAAATTTACCCTTCGTTTTGTTGTCTATCCCTAAGATGATGCGTTAACGCGTTTTTGCCGCAGCGGAATGTCTGACACGTCCAGGTGAGTTCATGCGCGCGTATCGTGCAGTGTGCCGGCTTTCTTTAGGACAACTTTTTTTGCACTTTTTAGTTTTTGCACAATATTGTCTTTCAAAAAGGATTACATGTTAATAATTTACGCATTTTAACATTTGATCGCCGTGATTTAAAACCCAAGAAAGTGTTTAGTAAAATCGGGTTATTAATTTGTTTATTTGTCAAGATCACCTTGGATTATTTTTCATGGTGATATTTTATGCTGGCGAAGCATAACGCGCAAAAAACAAAGTTGCGCGCTGCGGCGAGGGGGGGAAAAAGTGAAACTTCAGATGCGCGTTGTCTGGTCGCTTTACGTAGCGTCCAGCCAAACAATGTCGCAAAGACAACAAAAGTTGAGATGTAGTAGAGTCCACTCCCCTCGGTGGCCCATACGTGTTGACATTTAACCAGAGTGAATAATTTAACTGTTTTGCAATGGGTAACGACAGGCACCTGTTTGCTTTGTTTTCTTTTCCGTTATCCAATGAAAATAAGTCAAAATACGATGAAAACCTGAGGTTGTTGTTGAAGTTCTACAGATGTGCGCCAGGCGATACTCTACCAGCGTGTGTAAAAGATGTATTTATTCGCGCTTTACTTTCGAAATAAGACTCGAAATGTTCCCGGCTGGAAACAATGGCGATTAGGAACGTGCCGTGCGATACGTATTTTATTATTTTTATTGTTTGTATATTTATTTTTAACGATCGTCTAATCTGACTGATTCTCGCATAACTTTGCGCTATTGTCTGCTGTCTGTTTGTCTGAACACTTGGAGGCGTAGACGCGCTCCTATTAATAGGAAACTTTGTTTTTGGTGCGCATATTGTTTCGCCGCCGCTCTCTCGTTGAAAATAAATCGCTATAAAACTCCGTGCTCGTACAGTATCGATGGCTGACAGTAGAATATTGAGCACTACGGCTCGCTAACAAGTGAAATTAAAGAAAGAAATAAAGGCGTCGCGATCGCGTTGCGTCAAACTCCCCGCTCGTACATTACAGTATTCATTACTGTCAGTAAAATGCTGACTTTGCAACTCGCTGACAAGTGACATCGAAGCAAGATATAAAGAAAACCGAAGAAAGAAACTGCGATCCAGTCGCGTGCGTGTTTCTGATCGCGCTCCTATTGACTATAAAGTAGGCTACTTATTAGTACTGACTAACAAGTGCAGGCGTAACAAATATAGCGATAGGTGATACTACAACAGCATGACGGAGTTTGTTCTATTTTTATTTTAGCTTATAATTGTTTAGTGTTTTATTTCTGTATTCGTCGCGGTTTTGTCATGGTTGCTCCGCGGTTTATACAAACCAGCGTGACTGACGAAGCCGAACTGGTTTACGGAGAGCTGTGGGATGTGTTTTCATTTTAAAAAGCGCGACATAATAAACCTGTCTAGACCAGAACGATGAAACAAACAAAGTTGAAAGCGAGTAGATTCCGCTACAGCGCGATCTCGAAGTAGCTATTCGACGCGACGCCTTCGCGCATTCTTGAGTTTTATCCCAAAATGTAGACTGTTTTGCTGTAAGGAAGAAATAGGAAGTTGAAGTGGAGCTCGTTTGTGACGCACTTCGCCGGTTGTAGCGTTCGCTGCCAGCCGAGTTTCCAAACGCGTGCCGATCGCCACGAAATAAACTGGAAATTCAAAACCCCCTGCCAACAACCCACACAATTCCTCTTCGAATCGCTTGCAAAAGACAGTAATGAGTGTTTTGTTTGTTCTGCAGAGAGCAAACGCTGGCCAATGGCCCGGCCTCGCGGGGAAGCGGAGAGAGCGCCGGTGGCGGAGCTGTCTTGCGCTCCGAACACTTTGACTTCCCTCAGCCGAGCGATGGGGACCCGTTAAGGGGAGGGATTGCCATGTCGAATAGTCACCAGTCGAGGTCACCGATGTGCCGAACCTTCTCCAGGTCCTCTAGTGGCTATTTTTCAGTCGACAGCGATTCTGTGCCAAGTTCCCCTCTTATGCCCAATATTTCCGAAGCGCAAGACGGCCAAAATGATGGTAAGAGCCCCCTGGAGAAAAAAAGGCTCTTTTTTGTGGAATGTAAACACGACACTGACGCGACGAACAGCGAGGCATCATAACGGTTTTCTTTTAGTGGATTAGTCCGTTAAGAATTGGACCATTTCAAATTTGAAGCGGGCTGCAGGTTTCCCGCCCTTGTGTGACTGAGCTTTGAATCACACGCGCGCTCTTCTATGTTTTGACGAACATGTCATGACGAAATTATAATTATTGATTTTTGATCCTTTTATGGCGATTAAAGTTAATAATCCGTTAAATTGCTATCTAAAACAAGGCTTTATTCCCAAGGTCAAAGGGCAATTTGGTTTTGGGCCCCTGGGGGTCAGTGGACAGATATATAAAACACAGATTTTCTTTAAAAATATTTTATATTAGTTATATAGTAAGCATGGTATGCATGTTAATCAAAGAAAATCTAGGCATTTTATACATATTGGGGGTCTGAATAGAGGACGGGGGTCCCTGGGTCTGTAAAGTAAAAAAATAAAATAGTCCAAATAGACAGTGACAGATTGTACAGGTGAAGCAAAGGTGCATTAAAATATTAATGTAGTCACATCTCACTGTTTATGAATGTCATCCATTTAAGTGCTTTGGATGTTTAACTTGGCGCTCAGTTTTCCACATTAGCGCAGTGATAAGCATAATGTTTTGATGCTTGGCAGTGCACTTGTCTCGAGAATCTCTTCCAGAAAGCATGTTCTTCTCATTTAGAAGCAGCACAGATCTGCCTAAAGCCAAGTCGACTCATTTGTCTTTGTGAAAGATGCTCTAAAAGAAGCATTTCCTCTCTGTTAACATCAGATTGTTCACTGCATTATGTATTCTGAAGCATGTGCTTGCAAGTGCATGAGCCTTCAGCTTGGTTCATTCACAATATCTTGCAAACCCGGTGCACCTGAGACGCATGACCACAGCGTGTGACCCATCTTCGCATAATGCCTCAGATGGAGTGGGCTGATT
Organism: Tor tambroides; assembly: GCA_021397915.2. Classification (NCBI taxonomy): domain Eukaryota; kingdom Metazoa; phylum Chordata; class Actinopteri; order Cypriniformes; family Cyprinidae; genus Tor; species Tor tambroides. The sequence continues at coordinate 52,672 of JAFVLL020006856.1, forward strand.
TGCCTGTTGTCTTCTTGTTTACCTTTACCGTCACCGAGGCCTCAAGAAAGCAGTCGGAGAATCGGCCTTAGTGCACGCAGTCAAAATAGACTAGCCTGTCTTTTGTGAAGGCTAGACACGAGATCCAACCATCTCTGTTTTCCCTATTGAGAGCCTGGAGATATGAGATGGCGATAATTGTCTTCCTGTAGCCACTCTTAATGGCGAAGAGAAACAACAATAACTTATCAGGGCTCTCATCTGTTGCTCGCTCGACGGGAGAGTTCCTCTACCCACTGGCCTCTTGTTTATACCTTTAGCTGCTGCATTGTGCTGGCACAAGGTCTTGAATTTACACGTATGAACTCGGTGCCCTTTTTGAGCACCTCCTGTGGGTCAGACGTGTTATTCTGTCCAAAGATAAATGCAGATGCGGTGATAAAGAAACCAAAAACTGAGCGCACAATCATCTGACCACTGCAATATTGATTTAGATGTCCTCATTTGAGATGTTGTTGTTGTCACTGTGTAGTAAAGGCCTGAGAGAAAGAGGTGAAAGTGTTGACTAAAACTTTGAGTGATATTTGAGATATTGTCTGCTTCAGTTCGTACAGGCCTAGCGGAGTTGTGAAAGGAAATGAGTATCCAATGGTCCTAATATGATTGAGCACGAGAAATAACAGTCAAACAGCTTCTCGCTTGAGTCATAGCGCGAGATCAATTTGAGTTCAGACAGAATTTGGGTGATATTAGCGTTTAGCCTCATAACCTCAGCTATCGTTCAGCTACTGTCTTACAACTGACAGCGTGTAATTTTAGCACTGTTGCAAATATTTCATCATGATAATGGCTGTGGAAAAACCAAACCAGAGGTTGCAGAGGTGGTTGTTTGCACCAGACGATGCCATGCGATATACAAGAGTAGAAGTTTGTTAGAAAAAGTTGCGTCCTGCATGGTGTGGAAATGGCTCTTGTCAAATAGTGTTTGTTTTTTCATCAAATTAAGCTTATTTGGATTCTTAATCCTGGCTTTCTGTGTGACCGTATGAAGACAGTGTGAACTCTGGTCCTTGAAAGAAGAAAAAACAGTTAGGGATGAATTGAAATAAGAAATGTCTTGATTTGTAGTTGTTTTACAGCTTGTTTAAAGTCCATCGTCAAGTCTCTAAATATGACACAGCCGCTTATTTGTAATCCTGGCCTTCACAAAAGCTTGTTTTCGTAATCATTAATCAAAATGTAATAACTTTAAACTGATATTTTCAGATGATGCCATAAATCATTCCTATTGCATTGCAAATAACTTTTCAAATAAAAAATAAATCAGATTTATCAGTGATAGACTCACTTTTACTTTGGATATTTTTTTAAGATAAAAGGGACGTTACATTATTATTATTATTATTTATTTATTTTTTCATTTTTAAATCATCTAATATTAGTATTATATTTTTTAAAAATGTGTTCACCGTAAAAAAATGTTGTAAATGATTGGAAGGATTATAGCAATGCATTTTACAACTATATAAATATATATTTTATGTATTATGTTTAAATTCAATGCGTTACTTGCCATTTCTTATTAAATGTGTTATTTACTAGCAATTTTACTAGCAAGTGAAAATTGTTTCTACACCAATTTTTTTTAGTGTTTTATTTTGCAAAACAAGTTTTCAATTAAAAAATTGAAAAAAGACCTACCTTTACTTTGGACATTATTAAGACATTATTAAAAAAGTACATATTTTGTGATACAAACTATTTTTTGCTCATATTGCTCATCCCTATCATATGAGGTTTGAATGTCTTAAAATTGAATTTCCTTGTCTTTCTCAGAGGTATGGTTTGCCGAACCTAGTCACCAGCACGTGCAGATGGCAGCACCTGTCGGAGCCATGGGGCGGGAGATAGCGGTCGCTCGGGAGCTGCGGCGCATTGGTGATGAGTTCAACCGTCTGTACTGTCAGGGGGTGAGTTATATTGAGGTGACACCATAGGATCAAGTGCAGGAGATTGATGATGATGAAATATTTTCACTCGCTACAGCAACAGCTTTCTTTGTCTGTCCAGGGGAGCTGGTTTGAATTTGCGTTTGGAAGCCGCCCCCTCTCATATCAGAGTTTAAATCAGGTGTTGCAGAGAGGAGCGCATATACGAAAGCAGCATCGCAAGTCTCTGCAGATCAGGGCCTTAATGAGGGAAATGTTTACTCTGCCTCTGTAAAGGGAGCTTTATTTTCATAACTTGTATTTCTTAATGTTGCATCACTTCAGCAGCAGTCAAGAAATCAAGGTACTTCTAAAGAATCAAGGCTGATATGGTGTTCACACTTTCGTCTTTCATCATCTCATTCTCCATTACTAGATTATACAATCACCAGTAACCGTTAATTAAGGGATTTATGATCCCTCTTTGGAGTCCCACTTTTTATTTGAGATTTTATTTTATTAGAAAAAATAATACAGTAGTAATGAAATTAGCACCACTCTATATGAAATTTGTCAGATGTTCAGTATCAGGTATTCCGTTTAATATTCATACTGCAATTTCCATGCATTGATGAGCAATTATTACATTAAATAATATAGATATGACCTTGTTAGATTAATGTCCAGGGCTGTATGACTCAAGTTGTGTTTATGTATTCCTTATGCAAATATAAGCATGCTAGTACAGTATGTCCACCTTTGGTTATCTATATGAACATGCAAACGTGTTTTCTCTGTATAATGACGTTGCTGGCTCTGATAAGATTGTGTTCTTGTATTGGTTAAATCTGAGCTAATTAATACCTCCGTTGAAGAATTATTGCCTTTCACCTCTTGGACTCCAGTACTGTGTCATGCTTCCTGCTTGGGCAGCCATCCAGTTGGAAACAGTTCTGTCTGGTAGTATTTGTGTTTATTATGTTGTGTCAGACCTTACGCTCTCAACTTAGCTTGTTATTGATTTGGAAACTAGCGAATGTTGCTTCTTTGAGGATTTTAAGTTGAACAGCTTCTCGTAGGAGTGTAAACAGACAGAGTTTTGATTGAGGTCGTCTCTGTGAGCTCAGCATGCAAATAGAGCCTTATCTACTCCGGCTATCGTTGTCTGGTTATTGCTGCGTAAAATTACCTTAGTCATCGTTCAAGTGAGCAAGACCTGCAAACCTCTTGAAAGATATACCTGTAGGCAAGAACCCAGACGTACTCATAAACAGCTCAATGGTACATTTATTAGTGGTGCTTGTTAAGGCAACAGTTACTATTTATTGCTCATACTTGGGGTTAAGTGTGTGAATAAAAGTCTAACATTATGTTTTAAACTTTTTTCATAAATTTCCATCTTCGTACAAACATTTACGCCATTTTTTCATACACTACCATTCAGAAGTTTGGTAAGGGTTTTTTTTAATGTTTTTGAAAAATGCTCACCGAGCTTGCATTTATTTGATCAAAATATTGTAATAAATGTAAATATTATTACAATTTAAAATAGCTGTTTAATAGCTGAATTTTCAGCATCACTACATGATCCTTCAGAAATCATTCTAATATGCTGATTTGCTGCTCAAGAAACATTTATGAATATTGAAAACAGTTGTGCTGATTAATATTTGAAAACTGAAACCTTAAAACCCTCAAACCAGTGAATGCTAGTGTAAATATGATTTGTTCTTCATTTGATTGTTAAGCTATGTCTCATACTTCACTCTGCCTGTGGCCACTTTTTGTTTTGTTTTCAAAGTTGTTTTTTTTCGCTTAAAATAATATCCTTCCAGAACAATCACATGTCTTCAGAGAGATATGCTCTTATAGAATGCTGCATGACCCATTTACTGTAAACAAGTGCACTTGATTCATCAGTGATTCATTGTTGCTGGATGTGTCGTGTTTGCCTGGTTCTCCAGACACACCCTGTTGCCTTATCAGAGGGGACCTTCAGGTTTAGGACCCCAGAAGGCCATTTTTAAAACAAAAAATGAGCTTTTTGGCTGGAAAAGTAAAGATTTTGAGAAAATAGCTTGATAGATTATAATGAATGAAGGGGCATGAGAAAGCTGCTGTTGAACTGGCTTGAGTGTTTTACGTGACTTTTTCACATGTAGAAATACTTTTAAGCTGCCTTGTATATTCAGGTCAGAACTGTGTGAAAAAAAAGTCCGAATGGTGAAATAAGAAGTCGCAATTACCTTTTTTATTTTTTATTTCATGGCAGAAACAAACAAACAGAATTGCCATATGAAAGCTCAGAATTCAAAGAAAAAAGTCTGAATTGCGAGATGTAAACTCAGAAATCTTAGGGGGAAAAAAGTCAGAACTGTGGGATGTACTCTCAGAATTCCGAGGAAACAAGTCAGAATTTTGGGATGTAAACTCAGAATTCTAAGGAAAGAAGTTAGAATTGTGCGACGTAAACTCAGAATTCTAAGGAAAAAGTCAGAACTCTGGGAAACTCAGAATTCTGAGGAAACAAGCCAGAATTTCAGGATGTAAACTCAGAATTCCAAGGAAAGAAGTTAGAATTCTAAGTATTTGAATGTTTGTTTTGTTTTATTTTAAAGCGTTTTAAGCCATCTTGAAGTCCCCTTTGGAAGTACAGCAGGTGTATAGTTTTGGTCATTTTATATGTTAAAAGAATGCAAAGTTCAAAAGTAATCTTGAAGCACAGTTAAGAGCGGATGCGAAGTCCATTCGAATGTTATATCCATTTAATGAATCACAACGAGCAGCCCTAACATTACAGGAGCATGTGCGTGACAACAGCCTCGTACAGCGTCTGCCGTGTTTCAGAAGACTCAGGAGGAGCAGAATTCATCCCAACCCCCCCAAACCGCCCACTTCTCTTAAAGACTCAGACTAATAGCCCTGGTGGAGTTTCTAATAGGCCGAGGGGTCATCTGAAAAGAGAGAGAGAGAGAGAGAGAGAGAAAGAGGGAGGGTTGCATGGCAGAGCTATATGTGTCTGGGACGGCTCAGCTTCATTATGTTTACCCTGCGGTTAGGCTCTGGGCTCTAATTATGCAGCGGGTCAGTCTCCTCAGCGCCATAGAGACGCACTCGGGCCTAGCGAGAGCCGTTCACTGTCAGGGTCAGAGAGGAAACGGCCTGCCAGCACTCCAAATGGAGGGGTTGGACTCCTCGCTTTTGTTTGTTTCTCTTCTCACGTGTCTGTGATGTAACTTCGGGTGTTTGTTTGAGGTTTTGATGCTCCTGCGTGTGTTCGTTTGTTTAGATCATGTTTGTTTGACCTCAATACGGCGAATTTTGGAATAACTGATTGGAAAAACTGTCAAATGAATTGAAGTATTTCCACATTTGAAATGTCGGATTAAACAAAAATCCCAAAAATTCCATTAAAAAAAAATCAATTAAACATTTGACTTTCTTGATAAATGGAATAAAATATGAATGGAACAAGCTTCTATGGGTATTCCAAGTGGTTGCTAGGTTGTTACTAAATGGTTGATAGAAAGTAGCGAGTAAACTATGATGTAGACCAGTGGTTCTCAACCTTCAGGGGTTTGTTTTGGGTTTTGATGCTCCTGTGCGTGTTTGTATATTTAGTCCACTTTTGATTGACATCTATATGGTGACTTTTGGAATAACTGATTGGGGAAGATTGTCAGTAAAAGGAAGTATTTCCACATTTGAAATGTTGCAAAATCCAGAAAATGCCACAAAATTTCATTAAACAGTTGACTTTATGAAAAAATGCTATCTTGTCTGCGTAAAGCTCATGTCAGAGCACTGCTATGTGGTTGCTAGAGTATTGAAAATGGTTTCTAGGGTGTTGCTAAGTGGTTTATAGTGTTTAACTTAAGTAAATTATAACGTAGACCTGTGGTTTTCAACCTTTTGAACCTTTCTGGCCCCAGTTTTCCACAATATTTCAAGTCCCAGTGAGTTCCAAGAGGATTAAGGATAAGGATTTTTAAAAATTATTATTCACAATTTCTACTCAATAAAATATTTTAGAGCTGGGCATGACTAGAAAAATTGATCTTTTCTGTAGAAATGCCAATGTAGTTTTATAATTTGTATTAATTTGCACCCCCTTTCCAGGTCTAGAAATCACACATTAAAATTATGCTTAAGGACATTTATAATATCCTCAAGTCTCTAAATATGACCTGGTCCCTAATTCATTAGAAGTTATGAGATTTTTTTGGCTTGTTTTATCCTTCACCAGACGAAAATTGTAATTTCAATCACTTAGAAAAGCAATATCACACCTCTCCCACTCAAGACGCTCGATTTGAAGGACGAGTTATGTGCCTAATAACGTCTAACACTTTGTGTTAGAGATTTGAATAAATCCCTAACAGTAAGTATGAGGAATATTAATAATGATGCTTGGCACCAATAAAAAGTAAATTAAGAAAAACTTGAGCAATCAAATCTCTTTTGGCAGCCTTGTTTATTAAATGCAGCGGCTCAAGAACTCAGTGTGAGCTTTCCATTCGAGTTCCTCTCATAAATAGAAAGATAATCAGAAACTTCAGCTGGGATTTATTGGAGACCCTATAATTGTCCTGGATGTGCAGCGTTACAAAGTCTGTTTCCAGATCGTTCGCTCTCCTCAGCACTTCTCCAGCGCTGGTGTGACATGCTAGCACTCCGTTAGTAAGCACCACGCTAATGCAGAGCAGATGTCTGGCCACAGAGCTGCTTGTTGTTCCAGCGCCGCTAATGTCTGCATCTCGCCCTGCAAAATCGCACATGATGGACCTTTTGTCAGCTCTTTGCATCAATGCTCTTTTGTTGCAGGCCTCTTCCCTGGAGAACTGGAACAGTCCAGGGTATTGTAGCTGGTGAAGTTTCTACTGAGTCATGCGGCTACCTCTCAGGAGATGATTGCATGCGTTTATGTCCGAACATGCTGCAAACTTACTGTCTCCCTGAGGGTTAGTGCTGTTTGAGTGACTAGTAGTAAGTCAGAACCTCAACCGTCCTTCCTGGCGCAGCTGAAATGAATCGTTGGTTGCTTCGTGGAGTAGATAAAGATGCTTCGGTTGACCTTAAGGCCTGTTCACACCGAAGAAGATAATTGTTCAAATTCGATGAAAACAACACAAAGAAACAGTATTGTTGGAATCATATCCAGAGTGATTTTATGAACAATAAAACATTGACAGCCAATCAGAATCCACCTGATTTTAAAGAGCTTGAGCATTTAAAGTGGGAGATTTAAAGAGCATTTAAAACTGCAGCATATGATTATGATAAACAGAATATTATCATGCATTGGTGTGAACACTAATATAGTAAATAAATATCGTTATAGTTATCGTTCTTGGCGTGAACATACCTTTAGTCGGGGTAGATGTTATATTTAATATGATATGGAAGAAAATGTGCAAGAGTTAGAATTAGAAGTACAGTGCATTCAGTATGTTTTGTTGTGTAGTTTGGTGGTAAATTAAAAAATAAAACTCTGAAAAACATTTTTTTTTTGGATGTTAATTAGATTAGAATGACATAAAATGACGTTCAATTATTGTGCCCTTAGGAATCAATCACAATAAAACCAGGAACATGCATTAAATCATTAAAAATAATAATAATAATAAAATTAAATAATGAAATAAATCTTGGAAAAACTTTCCAACAAAGCCTTTATTTTAAAATTCTGTCAATTTCATTTTATTTAAAATAAATTTAATTAATTTTTATTTTGTGAAATTTAATTTTAAAATCTTTTTTTATTTTATTTTAGTTAATGTTGTTTAATGTATGAACAAATTTGTTCCATTATTTTTTAATCGTGAACATTTAGTTAATAAAAATACAGCTCTTTATGGGGTTATTATAGTTAACTACAATTAAAACCATTAAAAAATGTACTTAAAGGGGTGATATAATGCTACATGCACTTTTACAAGTTGTTTGAACTGAAATGTGTGTTGGCAGTGTGTGTACACAACCACCCTATAATGATAAAAATCCACCCAGTGTTTTTTTTTTTAAATCTACTAAAATCTTTACCCCTTTCTCAAATCGAGCCGTCTGTCCGTGTGACATCACACGGATGGAGGCCCCTCCCACGATTTTTGATTGACAGTAGCGTTTTAGCACAGACTGCACTGGTGTCTTACCTCAGACCCGCCCTGAGTGAGCTGTCATCAGTTGTTTCACCGCCGGAGCAGATATAGGCAAGAATGACTCCTAAGTGATTGAGGTGTTTTGTTGTTGGATGTAATAATGAACATAGCAGTAGTCATTTACTCCCGTCATCTGAGCGGCTGAAGAGGAGTATGTTTGGTTTTGAAGGGAATGCGCCCTCGATCTACCTAAATGCGTCTATGTTCGTGCGAATCATTCGTGATCCAGCTTCACCTCCAGAAGAAGTGAGTACAAGGTTTTTTAAATGAATCTTTGCAAATCACCTTTCCTAATAATGTGCTAATTAGCAAGTTTCGAGATGAATGCAGCTAAAGTAAACAGTCCCCCAGAGAGGGGCTGGGAAGAGAGGGGCGGAGTTAGCAGAGCTCATTAACATTTAAAGGAGAATGACACAATACCGCTTGCTCTGAAAAGAGCTGTTTTTGACAGGCTAAAAAATGTGTTTTTTACACTACCAATGAAAAATTTTAACCAAACGATGTTACAGACTTTTCATTAAGACCCTAAAGAATAATATCAACTTGTGGAAAATGAGCATTATATGACCCCTTTAAAATAATCAAAAAGTATCTGTCATTTACACACTATCGAATGCATCTGAGCTAACATAACCTAACAATGAACAGTAGTGTTTATTTATGAGATTCTATTATAGTTTTTTTTTTGTTTTTAAATCATTTTCCATTAGTTTTCAGTTTTAGTTGCAGTTTATTTTTTAATCTATTTTATATTAAAGGGGTCATATAATGCTCATTTTCCACAAGTTGATATTATTCATTAGGGCCTTAATGAAAAGTCTGTAACATCGTTTGGTTAAAATTTTTCATTGGTAGTGTAAAAAACACATTTTTTAGCCTGTCAAAAACAGCTCTTTTCAGAGCAAGCGGTATTGTGTCATTTTCCTTTAAATGTTAATGAGCTCTGCTAACTCCGCCCCTCTCTTCTGAGCCCCTCTCTGAGGGACTGTTTACTTTAGCCGCATTCATCTCGAAACTTGCTAATTAGCACATTATTAGGAAAGGCAATTTGCAAAGATTCATTTAAAAAACCTTGTACTCACTTCTTCTGGAGGTGAAGCTGGATCACGAATGATTCGCGCGAACATAGACGCATTTAGGTAGATGGAGGGCGCATTCCCTTCAGAACCAAACGTAATCCTCTTCAGCCGCTCAGATGACGGGAGTAAATGACTACTGCTATGTTCATTATTACATCCAACAACAAAACACCTCAATCGCTTAGGAGTCATTCTTGCCTACATCTGATCCGGCGGTGAAACAACGGATGACAGCTCACTCAGGGCGGGTCTGAGGTAAGACACCAGTGCAGTCTGTGCTAAAACGCTACTGTCAATCAAAAATCGTGGGAGGGGCCTCCGTCCGTGTGACGTCACACGGACAGACGGCTCGATTTGAGAAAGGGGTAAAGATTTTAGTAGATTAAAAAAAAAACACTGGGTGGATTTTTATCATTATAGGGTGGTTGTGTACACACACTGCCAACACACATTTCAGTTCAAACAACTTGTAAAAATGCATGTAGCATTATATCACCCCTTTAATTAAGTTTTAGAAAATGTTGAAATTAACATGAACTAAGATCAAATAAATTCCAAGGATTTTCTTTGTTAGTTTATGTCGTTCACAAATGGAAACTTACTGTAAAAGTTTGAATTTTGATTAAATATTGTCATCGGTGTGACTGAAGTCCCAAATTCTGCTTCCTCTGCATCCGTTTGTACTTTTCCCTCATGTTTTCATGTCATTACACTGATTCTCACAGTAATACACATCCCATCATCATACGACTTGACTGTGCAACTGCAGGCTGACGTGCAGCTAATATGGTGTAGTTTCTTTGTTGCTCCATGTTTTTCTATTTCGTGAGTTTGTCACATGCTATTGCTCCACGTAAACTGAAAGCACATGCGCTTGTGTTGTATTACATGCATTTTACCAGCTCTGGCAATAGCGGACCGGCCATCTGTGAATGTATTAGCAGCTCACTACAGTCTGTGAGGATTGTTTTGCTGCGCTCTGGCTTTGTTGAGTTGTGGCAGCTCTGTTTTTCTTGCATGTGGTCGCTGGGTTTTTTTCCACGCCAGACTCCATTGTCCCTGCGAGATGAGTCAGGGATGCCACTCTTCTTCTCCCGTACACTCTCTCTGTTCGCCTCCCGTCCCACAGTACAGATAGGACTCTAGATAAACACCATCCTTTGTGTTAAGATTGTTTTTAAAGCTAACAGTGATGAATTGATCCCAGATGGAAGAGGCAGAGCGCTGAGCTGTGTCGACTCAAACCGGGCTGAAATAGTAAATAAGTCTGTGTTTTTCCGCAGAGGCGCATAAGCTAATTGTGCCTGATTAGAGGGATGCGCCTCTGTCATTTTACTCGATCTGCAGTGTCATGCTGGTTTTGAAGACACGCTCACCACATCACAACCAAGAGCCTTTTCGTGACCCGCTTAAGTTGTGCATGCATAACACAACTGCTCTTTCGTAACAACATATGAACAGTTATGTAAACTAGTGATAGACCAATAAATCTGATGCTGTTTGGCTGTTTTAGGGTCATCATATCTGTGTCCAATTAATGGAAGCATTAAATCTCCCTCCAAATTTTAAAACAGAAAGTTCCGACTTGGAATTCTGATTGTGTTTGAAGCTGTTTTAAAATTTTACCATCCTTAAGGGGCTTGTAACGCACATAAATTGTTTGATTACAGTCAGATAAAAACAGTCATTTGTCCTTTTTAAATGTCATGTAAATGCTTTAGTGCAATTGAAATCGTGCCAGTGGTTTTTGCAAATGCGGACTAACAGACCTAGAATATGATGTGAATATAGCTCGGTTTCGTACAGCATTTTTACCTTATACATGTATTTAACTACAGGCTATGCATTGTGCACTTGATATTAGTGCTGGGCGATATAGCAAAAAATAAAATTCCAAAGTCATCACACATGAACTGGTCAACATGGAGTAAAACAATTGTAAAATATCTTTGCAGAAACAGTGCATGAAATATGAAGTTAATTAACTTGTCTTAAACATATCCTATATGTTCAGAAATATTAAAAAATAATAAAAATGCTAAATATTTCTTAACCAAAATGAACCCATTCAGTTTTAGAGGTCAACTCAAAAAGTCAAGGCAGTTCAAGTTCAAAATGGCAAAGTACTGTATAACACCAGTAGTCAGGGGCGGCGCCAGAGAATTTTGAACGCAGGTGCTGAGGGGGTGCTAGATCAATGACAGGGGGAGCTGGGCAATTAATAGTAAATATGACCAAAACATGTTGTTATTATTATTATTATTATTATTATATGAATAATAAAATCGCTATATAGGCGCATTTCCAATGTTTATGAGGAGTGGGAGTATTACCACGCTTAGCTTACTGTATGACATGGGGGGCCCCCGCGCAATAATTTTATTTATTTATTTATTTATTCTTTCCTGCGGAATGAGCTTAAAATACTCCCGTCATTTTTGGATGTGCTTTCTGTCATCTCATGCAGTCTCCGTGAATGGAGCGCTCACAACAATGAACCAGCTCACAGACATAAGAAATAAATTTGCAGAAAGCTTGAAAACCAATTAAACAAACAAACAAAACAACAACAAAAAAATCTTCTCTGATTATGTAGTATAGGTGCATTTTAGGCTTGCTGCAACGGTGTTGGCGGTGATACCGGTGTTAAGCACCGTCCCTCACCGTCATTTTGATTTTTTTTAATAGTAATAAAAATCATGTAGTTCAGTTAGAGAACAGACAGTACAATTAAAAGTAAACGCGGCTGCTCAATGCAGCACACTGAACGAACGACAGTCGCGCATCACAGATCAGATTTCATCACCTGAGGAGAGTGAGTCCAGCTGACTGACAACAAGGCGAGACAAGACGATGGCAGAAATGTAAAAGCGCCTGCTATAAAAAATATTTTGGATTTTGAAAAGCCTGTTGACCTGCCATTTAGCCTAAGGTGATATTGGAAGTTTTTTATTTATTTATTTTTATTTTTTAACATTCGTTTCACATTTATTTGGTTCCACGGTATTTGCTGATTTTTATTTTATTTAAACTGTGTGATTTTTCCCCGTTATTTTACATCAAGGTGTATGCAGTCCGTGCCTCCAAACTTTCTTAATCGTTTTGCTAATAAACGTTCTACGTTTTATAATTATTTGTTCCTCAGTCTTTACTGATTTTCAGTTTTGTATACCTATTTAAAATTTGTAAGTTATTTGTTATTTTATATTAGGCATAGCATGGTGTATTTTTATTCGTTTTGTTAATAAAAGTTCTACTTCGTGTTCTACTTTGTATTTTGTTGTTGCTTGAATTGAATTCAAGCAATTGATGCCGAATTTACTGCTAATTTAAAAGTGAAAGTAAAATGCGCACAGTGCTTTTACAAGCTAAGCAAAGGAAACTGGGAAAACTCAAAAGAACTAAAAACAAACAACTGATCGACGTCGAATTGCCGCAAATTTGAAAGTGAAAGTGAAAGTAACCCCCTCTCCCTCCCCCTCCCCTTCCCCTTCCCCTCTATTAAAGGCACGCCCATAATGTGGAAATGGCGAGTCAGACATTAAAAAGGCATTCGGCAACTTCATCTTTCCAGCCGACACTGACTGAGAAAGCACTTATTAATAAATGCTGACATTACGTGCGACTGCAAATTACGTCACGTTGTAGCCTATTGCATTGCAGTAGTTATGCATGAGTCAAATGTTTTTATTTTATTTCATTTTTTATGGGGGTGCTATGGGGGTGCTTTGGTTTTTCTTGGGGGTGCTGGAGCACCTGCTAGCCCCTCCCTAGCGCCACCCATGCCAGTAGTATGTTATTATTAACAGCAAATGTTTTGTAAAAACAAAAAATAACAGCAGATTTTAGCCTGTCGCTAGCATGCAAACATTAAATATCAAACAGTAGTAGTAGTAGTTCTTTCTAGGTTTTTCATTGCACTGAGCTGCTTTTCCATTGTTTTTCTGTGTAATCAAGCACTTGATGGATATGTTTGATTGTCAAATCTTGTGCAGCGTCTCATGCATGAAGCAGCATTTGTTTTGTAATTTTGTAGCACTGGTGTATTGTCAACATGTCTAACTCTAACTTCGCTAATTTTTTGATGATATTTGTGATTCCTTGATTTAAAAAAAAAAAAAGGTAATTGCAAAACATTGTTTGAATTAATCACCCACCCCTACCTGATAAGCGCATCTCATTTCGTGCAACAGCAATCCTACTCTCTATTTATCACTACTGGCCATTGAAAACCCATATCAGTAAACATAGCACTTCTTCAGATCAAGCTTCCTTCATATTTAAATCAATATGTGGCACTGCTTCCTCTCTGAAATGCCCCTTGTATTCAGTTCATCTAAACTCAGTGACCTCAGGAGTTATTTTGTTGTGGAAATCATTGACTCGCAGTGATGCGTGGTTTAGCGTTGACTCACTCAACTCGAAATGAACGTCATGTGAAAATATGCAGCATTTGAAACGAGCGTTTCTCTTTGAAGCACGTTCGGTTTGAGCGCCACAGTCCCACTGACTCATGATTCTCTTGTATAACCACACACACACACACACACACACACACACACACACACGGTGAAATCTCCCTCCATTTCACTCCACTTCCTCCTCACCTGTTTCCTCTGGCTGAGTACACAATCCCTCCTTGGGCACGTTGTGATTTTTGGCAGGGCTTTTACTGAATTAAAAGCTGTTTTTTTCAATCTCTGTCTTTGTTTGCAAAGAAAGTGTTTTATGACAGGGCCTAATTTAGACCCCATGCAGGTCGATTTTATTCATAGATGCACACCTGCCTTGATTCACTGATTTAGTTAATTAACGAATGTGTGTGATAGCCAGGTGAATCTCATAAAATGGGTCATTTCACCCCAAAACCAAAATAATAAAATAAACTAGATTTCGCTTAAAAAAAATTATATTTAAGAGCCTTTTTTTTTTTTTTTTTTGCAATGTGACATTATTTGCATAACAATTAAGCACTGCTAGTTATTATTATAATAAAGAAAAAAATATTTTAAATATTTACAAAATTTTATATATATATATATATATATATATATACATATACACACACACACACACACACACACACAGGTAAGCAAAAAGCTTTAAAAAAAATAAAATAATTTTAAGATGCTAGAACTGAAATTGTGAAGTAAAATTAATTACATTTTGGCATACATATAAGGCCTCTTTTAAGACCTTTTTTTTTTTGCATAATTTTACTTATTTTCCTCTGTTGTATGTATAATTGTATTTACAATACAATTATTTAGATTTTTTAAATAAATAATTTTGTTTACTAATTATGTAATATAAATAATATAATTGAGTAATTATATAAATCATTGGTAACACTTTATTTTAGGGTCTCTTAACTAGTTGCTTATTAGCATGCATATTACTAGAATATAAGCCATTTATTAGTGCTAATTAAGCACATATTAATGCCTTATTGTGCATCCCTAATCCTACCCAATATCTAAACTTAACAACTACCTTACTAACTTAATAAGCAGCAAATTAGAAATTTATTGAGGGAAAAGTCATAGTTAATAGTGAATAAGTGTTCCCTATTCTAAAGTGTTACCAAATCATTTTGTTATTTTGAAACATTTGTCTTTGGATTATGGGCAGAAATACCAGTTTTTATGAGATTCACCCGGCCTGTTGATAGTTGCCATCTGAGAGTAGATTCTTATCGTGGAGGTGAGGGTCACACTGCTGTTTTTCATCCTCCTTTCATTCTCTACAGGAAAGGCTTTTTTTCTCATCTTTTTTCTGGCTTGTAGAGTGCATTTCCTCACGAGTTCCTGCCAGTCTCCAGGGGGAAATGCCCTCGCTGCTTATCGCAGTCATTCAGCACGCCGGGTGAACGCAGCGCAGAGCTGCAGGCCAGAAAGAGGCCACCTGGTTCAGGTCAGCCGCTGCCAAATCTCACAGACTCTGAGATCACCAGATAACCTGGCAGCTGCTAGTTGCTCTATTGCATTTGTTGTAGATCTGACCGGCGTAAAGATACTGTAAATCCCTCAAAGCATCAAGGTCTCAACATGGTATTTCATGTGTCAACATGGTGCAGAGTGTCACGGTATATGCTGAAGGACTTACCTGGGCGGCTCTTTACTGTAAAGATTAGCAGCTGCCAGTCAGAATGTTTTCAACACGTGTGTAAGTGTGCTAATGTGCACCCAAAAATAGTAGATTAGTAATGTAAACAGTATTATTTTTAGCATTTAGCTCTAAATCCAACCCCTTTTCTAAAAAGCATTTTAGCATTTAGGAAATGTATTTAATTAACAGATGCAACATACAGAAGAGTTAGTGTGCTATGCTAAAATGATTTTATTCAAGCTAAACCCTCGATTTAGAGTCACATCTCTGTTTATGCCCTTAAAAGCAAAATTACAGCTATGAAATACTATATTCATTATTTATGTATTTTATATATTTTTTAAAATAGTCAAAACTACCACAACAAAGTTGTATCAACATGAGAATAAACTCTTAGTAATATTTTGAGAATAAACTTTGTATTTCGTATTAGTATTTGTAGTCCCATTTAGCCACTTGTTAGCAACTTCCTTTTTCAAGACATGTAAAGCTTCAAAAAAATCTTACTGATGTATTTTATGGCGTGGAATAAAAGATGAAAATGTCTTGAGGTTGTCTTTTCCAAAAACCTTCTTTCAGCCCAAAAACCCATTAAACAATGAAACCAGAAGTGCAAAATGCTATCTCGTTTTTGACCTACAAGAATATGCCATCCCTAAAGGACATTGGGGATCTAGCACCTTTTTCTTGTTAGCTGTCAGCAGCGGTTGTCTATTTGCATTGTACTATTTGATTTTAATAACGTGATTCTCAATTATATGCCTTGTTTTTCTCTCATCTGAACAGGCCGGTGCAGGCGGGAACAACGCGGCCCAGCTGCGCGCTCCCAATGAACACGCCATCATCATGTGGATGAATGACCTTATCGGACGTGTAGTACAGTTTTTCCTGCGAAGGAGATGATTGATAAATTGAACACCCAGCAGACGCGTAGCAGACATGTAGCATGTAGCTGACTGTAAATATGTACATAATAAGGGATAACAGCAGTGCTGCTCTTCCGCAACCTCTCCGGGTTTCGGCGTACAGTTTTGGACCTGTCGGGATATGTGCAGACCTGGACGGATACATAAATCGGGAACCCTTGGCCATCCATAGACTGACTCACAGCAGAGTTTCCTGCGTTCACATGGAAAGCTGAGCCATTAGATGCTGTGTTGACGTGGAGGATTTTGTTGAACCCCTTGTGGAGTGTGGAAAATGTGCCTTCATTGCCTGTTTGCCCTTAACACGTCTCTCTTTTTTGTCTTTACCCTGTCTTTTTCTTTATTGCTTTTATATTTATTTTCACTGTATTTAATTTGTACATTTTGTGTATAATTTCATGAACGTGGACGTTAGTCGGTCAAGCGATGATATTAGTGGTTCTGCCTGTCCCTCGTGTGTTCATTGGTTCCAAGTTTGCACTTGCGTTTGGTTTGCATAGTCTATACAAATCAAATAGAATAGAATATGATAAACCCCAAAACAGAAAATGAAGTTAGAATTTGAATAAAATTGTAATTGAAGACATGACCGAAAGCATCAACAATATATAGAAATTTGACCTATACCATTTGCATGATGATTTACCCTTAGTCAGTCTTTTTCTTGGATTTTACATTGGAAATGCATTCTCACTTTGAAGCCAGATAATTAAAGTCCTTTTCACATGACTCGCGTTAATCCCAATACATCGGGAAACTTTGAAGCACCAAGCTACTGCGTTGTAACATTTGTTACAAATGGGAGGGACACATGAATATTTATTAGGTTATATGATGTATAACTCAGTAGTGTAAACTGATAAACTGAAAGGAAGACATTGACAAGCAGGCACTAGTATTAGTTATAGTATGGCTGCCACTTTCCATTTTAGTGTGTTGCTGATGCAGCCATTTGGAAGAAAATTCTGCTACAGATTTGCACTGGAGCCTAGGAAAAATGACAAAAATAATTATTATTTCCAAAAAGATTCCATCCTTAAGTTGACTCTGTGAAATTTTGTGGCAGAAATCCAGTCATTTCAATAGGAATCCACACAATTGAAAGTTCCTTGCACAGATATCACTCATGTTCAAGTTCAGGTGCATCCCAAATCGCGTGCTTATGCACTATTCTATGACGTTTTGTAGTATAAATAGTGCGAGTAGTGTGTTCACACTGAAAATTCCAAAAATAAAAAGTGCACTTTAAATACCCGGATGATGCACTTAAATAACCGAACAAATGAAGTGAACACATCGTGCACTCAACTTTCGCAGCTTTAATTACGTCGCGAAGGGGGTGGGGCTATCAGACTGCGATTATTAATGACAAAATAACCTTATATAATTCGGACACTACACGGTTGAGTGCATAGTGCATAAGTACATATTGTATAAGTGCACAGTGTATAGTGTGTCATTTGGGACGCAGCTTTGGTCATGCGAAATTCACCGCTTCGACCGACCGAAAGCTGCTTGGTTTGAAAGTGACTTCTGTGTGAGCAACCATGGGCAACTGGCCTGTGAACTTTAGCCGATATTTCACTGACTTATAGCTGTTGATATTGCCTATAACGTAATGTCAAATAATATTAACTTGAACCCTTTTTGCCACTGAACTTTCAAAGCGCGTTATATACAACACAACATGAACCTACATTTGACAAACCATTTTTTCCACTTTTTTCCTCGTTTCTTACCCAGAAAGCCAAGAAAATAGTTTTGCTATCTGCAATGCTTTTCCTGCAAAGTGCCGCTTTATGCTTGTGTTTAAAGATGAGAGTCATGTGAAAAGGTCTTCTGAACACTTTCAGGTACTCCTAAAACTCATAACTTGAGCATTGTTTTATGTTATTGAATATCTGTCACTAAATAAATCAAATTGGACAGGCAAAGATAGTAAGTATGTGTAACTAATATGGAAGTATTTGTTGTTTTAACATCATAAACATTCCACATTTGGTATTTCGGTTTTGTTAGATTCCTTGTTTGGTCTGTTTGTTTCTTTATTAGAGAGCAAAAGTGACATTTGGGGCTTGTAATTGATGATTCCATTAATGTTCAAACAGCATGTGTTTATGACTAGTTTTGTGAATATAGTTTAGGTCAAGGGGTTTTATTTGGAATAGCTTTCTTCCGAAGTGATCATGCACATGGAAGAAACTGCGTTTAAGTGCCTTGCTCAAGGGCACAATGGTGATAGATCAGGATTTTATTCACAGAAACATTGTTTGTGGTTACACCAAATTTGGGATTGAAATTTGCAACCGTTCTAGTTAATTGCCCACGTCCACTAGTAGTGTACACATTACAACCACTGTTTAACTCCAGCCTTACCCCGAGTCTAACAAACTGGCCTGACTAAATGACCTTTAACAGCCTCAGGGACTAAGGGAAATACACCTGTGCAGATTTCTTGAACAAACCAGTCTTCCACCTTTACTTCAGCTTATAGATTCTCCTCCCGGCTTTGCCTTTTATTACCGTTGTCCCAGTATTCCAGTAATCAATGCACAAGGCTCGGGATGAGTCGTCAAGTATGTTGGTATAACAATGATGTGTTTTTTTTAAGTTGCGAAGATTTAAATATGAACTGATGTATTGACTACCTACCATGAAAGGTATTGCTGAAAAGTTTAGGAAGTCGGTTAGACAATTCCACTTGTGGAAGACGCATGGCCCTGTGTTATCATATGCATTTGTTTGTATATCGGTTTGTTGCTCTTTGCCAAAATGACAATGTTTAGCTTGTCTACCGTTCCAGGTTTACCACTTGAACCAAAGACCTCGTTTTTCAATGCATACTACATTGTGTCATGCTGCATGTTCATTCTTTGCCTTCGCTGAAAGATTTAAGCAGAATTCCCGTTCTTTAGCCCTTTGATTCCAGAACAAACCGTTTTTGTTTTTGTTTTTTTCATGAATTTTAGGCCAACCTGTGTATTTCTCACTGGACCTCTGACTGAGTCTTTTCAGTCCTGTTGCACTGAACACCCGCATTACCCGATCTGACGCCACCCAGGACCCAGTACATTTGTAGCACAATGATAATTTGTTTTTGTTTGTTTGTTTGTTTGTTTGTTTGTTAAATGCATCTTTTTGTATTTTGCACTGAACCATTTCTGTGCTAATTTGTGCAATACTGCTGTAAATAAAAGCCGCTTTTTTCAACTTTCTAAATACAGAGTCTGTCTCTTTTAATAAGCATTAATCTACAGATTTTAATAAAATTGATGGGCTTAAGTTTTTTATTGTTGCCCTGCAGGAAATGTAATTGGATCAACATTACATGTAAATCACAGAGAGAAAAAAATAAAGTCATTTTTGTATCACTAGGAAGTTCAAATTAACTCTATAAATATTTGGGACCGAAAATATTAAGAACTGTACACTGTGCAAAATATAAATATTGTCATTATTGAGCAAAATATCATGCACTGGACAGAGTAAAACAAGTACACAAATACATACATGTACTTTGAATGATTAAGTCAGTATGAAAAATGATTCATCAAATAAACATGATAAACAGACCTAAAATGTTGTCAAAAATAGTATACAACTTTAAAAAATAAGATAATGCAAGGTGATTCTTGATTTATTTAAAAACAACAAAAGTAGCATTTTCATCATATATTCTGCAGTAAGATAACATAAAAAACATTAATATATGTGCATGCTTTATTGTTCTATTTGATTTGATCAGTGAGTTATGTCAACATGTTTTCCATTTATTAACCATCAAATGAACCAATTTTAACTTCATTTTTTATGTTGTACAAGATTCAACTACAAGTCAGTTTAATATGATTTAAGTTTAAATAAATTGAACAGCCAATCTGAATAAAAATTCAAGGCAGCAGTTGAAGTTTAAGTTAAATTGAAGTTTTTAAGTTAAAGTGGAAATGTGGAAATTTGTAACTGCACACTGTAAAGAAATTTGTTATGCATAATTAAATTGACAATTGCTTTCAGTGAATAACTGATCAAAGCGGACCGTTCATTGGGTTACATTATTAAAAGCCATTTACAGGTCAGATTAGGTACACTTTGTATAGCCTGCATGAAAAACTCAATGTTGCGACACACTCTACAAAGACTTTATTTGTTTGTGAGATCTGGAAAGTCTCTCTTCCTCCAAATGAGCGACCTATCAGTGCTCTTCAGCAGGACATGGAAAGTACGGTACCTTCCACAACTTGGCATAAACTGTGACATAATTCCATAGTTTGCTTTCAGCCAATCAGGGCGTGGTCACATGACTGCACGTGCACTAAAGAGGAAGGATTTATTGAGAATATTACAGTTATGTCTAACTTAGCATGACTCAGTTAGCCATGCTCTGACACGACCTGTTGATGAGGTGAAGTTTAGGGGAATAAAACGGCTCATTAATGTCTCAATATGATAGATTTTGTACCACATTTGTGAAAGTGAAAGATGGCATTTAATTGCATTTGTTACTTCCAACCAATCAAAATGTGCACAAACAAGTTAAAAACAAATTGCATCACACACACACTGATAAAAACGCAGCACTTTATTGATCTATGAGGGAAAATTCCAATGCAAAGGATTCTCAATGCAGCTAACCATGAGAGGAACACTGAACTCCAATGCTTTCTGCCAAAGTAACTTTATTTGAGGGCACATTTCAATATCAAGATATACTGCATTTTTTAAACTAATATTTCTAAATTGACAGCCCTAAAATTAATAAATTATCTGTAATTACATTAGCAGACCTTGGGTGCTCTTTTAATGCATATTTAAAATTAATAAGTATGGCAATATAAAACATATGTTGATAATATAGACATGAAAAATTATTTATTCAAATTATTTTTCAGTTACTCCTTGTTATATACTGTTGGGCTGCTTTGCAAGCAAAATAAAATAAAATAATGGAGTTAAATTTATTTAAATGTTTAATTGTTGTACTATCACAGTAATAAATGTTTATTTATTTATTTATTATATATTACTTGTTTGTCTCTGATTTCTTGAAGAAATACTGTTGGGTTGTTTTGATAAAAAAAAAAAAAAAAAATTGAAATAAAATAACATATACATAGTACACACTGAATTGATGTGCTTAATTTTATTTATATGTTATACTTTTGCATACCACACAATTATTTCACATCACAGTTAGTCATTTATTTCTTTATCATGCAGGATCCACAAGATAAAATCTGAAAGACATTGGTCAATATAGTCTACAAAGTTTTGACAAAGACAATTCTCTTCTTCCCCACTGGAAAACCAAAAAAACTAAATGAGTATCTTTTGTTTTTTTTTTGTCAATGTTCTTGGCATGAGGAAGTGCTTAGTGCACAAGGGTTAGAGTATAAATTCTTAAACTCACATTATGTCACACACTTCATTTCATCTGAATGTCAGATAATTCATTGGCATTGTTAGCGAGTGTCTGTACTGTCAAGTGTGATGTAACTCAAAGCAAACAGATGCAAATTCTGTTTGCTTTGACATGTATCCCGTTTTAAACACGATTCATCATCGTTGCACGGTTCTCAAACATCATGCCAGGTTCCAGCACAGCCACTGTTCATTGTTGGTTTCCCTTTAGTATGAAACCACCTCTTTCAGGAAATTTACAGTCTTCAGTGGAAGGACACACACTCACACTCACAGGTGCATTTGGCTGTCACAGCTCACCCTTGTGCAGAACAGGGGCTTTATGCTCAGGATATTGTGGTTTAGACCCCAGACAAATGTCTTCCTCTATTGACTTCATTCACACAGAGAATTTCCATCATGCAAACGCCTCAACATGTTTATCAGCTCACCTGGGAGAAACCCTCATCTCCAGTACATTGCTGATTTTTCCTGTCAGCTGTGTCTATGATACACTTCATTCTGATGGAGAACAAAGCACCAAACAACCACATTATTAGTATTTCGTATAAATAAATAAATATAGTATTTATTTTGCAAATGCTTTTATCTAACAGAATCATAAAGGACTATCAAACAGCAGCATTTGAACAATACTATAACATCCAACACCACTTATTCATTTATTTAGAGCCTAATAACGACACCATTGTCTTGCAACAGCTGCTTTACAGCAGAATTTGGATTTGCCTCACTATTGAAGTTTGCAACATTGATTTTACTTTACTGTTTCAGACTTTGAAGTTGCTTTGAAACAATCTGTATTAAATAAAATGCTATAAAAATCAACTTCATAAATATTATAACATCAGCAGTAATGGTGTGTCCAAGTCGTGTCAAAAAGATTGTTTTTTTTTTGTTTGTTTGTTTTATTAAATGCACATGAATTGCAAAATCGTAATTACGAGTGGGGAAACTCTGGATTTTCTTTAAGTCCAGAGTTTGAGAAAATCTGTCAGATGCAATGGATGCAGTATCTGTATTAATGGTAAATTTGTTAAAACAAATGATTTTTTTGTTCATATATAATAAAACAAACTACGGTAACACTTTATTTCGATAGTCCACTTTAGACATTCTACTAACAGTAAGTAACTTTGCAACTACATGTCAACTAGCAGTTATTAGAGTATTAGTAGACTGTCTGCTTAATAACTTCTAACACTTTATTTTGATGGCTCCACAACATACAACATACTATGAGAAACTTAACAAGTATATGTCAACTTATTCTATTAACCCTAAACCTACCCTCAGTCTACTCTGAGAGTTAGTAGACATGTAGTTGTGAATTAATGAGAATTAGTTGACATGCAGTTGAGATGTAGTTACAAAGTTACTTATAGTTAGTAGAATGTCTAAAGTAGACTATCAAAATAAAGTGTAACCCAAAATACCATAGTATTGTAGAAATAGAATATGTAGTGATTTAATTTAAAGCACCTTAACAAATTCATAAATAAACAACCTTCAGCAATCCAACACTACACTTTTCTAGACTATAAATCTCAACAATGGTTATAACAGGCCATATTACATTGAAATCTGCAACTATGATGAACTATGAATCACCCTATAAACCCGTTTCTCACACACTTTAATAGTCCTAGGTCCTAATCAGATCAAACTTGTTAGAATTTTACCCCCGGCCACAAAGCATGCTGGGAGCCCAGCAGTGCCACTGTATTTTGCTGCAGAAACAACAAACCAATTTACTAGAAAGAGCGAGACTTCCCAGAGCCACATGTGTGTGGATGTTTTAGCAGAGCAGGTTTGATTATCGCCACAGTTCACTCGGCTGTAAAGGTGTGTGTCAACAAATGTCACGCTACACTGTATCTGTCACTAAAAGCAGCAAGTTACTGGAAAAGCAACAGTGTATTGAGAACAGCTGAGTTACTGTCACACTCCTGATAATTGTTTAGTTAGCAACATTGCTTGCTTTCACTCCCCAACACTAAAAGACAGGAAAAAAAACTTCAATCATAGTATTTCTGATCTACACAATGAAATCGTCTTTCTCACCTAAACTAGATTTGTTTAATTTGATAAATGTAATTCTCTGAAATCTACAGTCTTCGGTTATGTTAGGCAAATGTAAACCAATTTAGTATGTTCTACAGCATGTTTGCAGTTGACATTGCTGACACAATCTCATGGGAATTTGTTTTGACGATTTGGTGGCTAATTTGTACAAACTGGATTTCCCGAATGCTTGGATAATGTAATAGGGAAGTGGAAAAAAAAGAGTTATTATTTTAATTTATGTGAAACCAGTGTAGATGATTGAATCATGTGAATTCCACACCTTTTTTCCAGTGAATGTACCAGTAAGCTAATTTCAACTGGAAAGTCGAGTCACTTTCTTTTTTGTTGTTGATATTGCCAACACATTTTCATGACAATTCGTGACTGGGCTTTGGCAAGTTGCTGGCTTATTCTTAAGAAATTTGTACATTTTCATACAATCTGTTATGCCAAAGTAATGGTTTTTCTAAAAACTGTTTAAATACTATTCACATTCACATCGTACAAATGTGTATAAAAGCGCCACCTTGTAAGAATTCATACAATTTCCTTTGTACGTTTTTGTATGATCTGTTTAGAGGAGGATGTCTTCATGGCATGCTTAACTGTTTTCTAACAATTGATTGTTTTCATACCAAATCGCCACCTTGTAAAATAGTAATGCTTTCTCATGAACTCTGAAAATGTAGTTCCCAGCATGCTTGGATAACATTATAGGGAGAGTATAAACGCTGAAATTGGGTATTATTTTGATCCATGTAGAACCAATGTAGATAATTAAATCATGTGAATTCAACGCCTTTTTCAGTGAACGTACCTGTAAGCTAATTTCCACTGGAAAGACGAGTCACCTTCATTTCTGCTGTTGATATTAACACAATCTCATGAGAATTAGCAACTAAGTTTTGGTGAGTTGCTGGCTAATTTGTATGTTTCGTACCATCTGTTTACGCCCAAGTAACTTTTTTTTCTAAAAACCATACGTTTTTGTGCAATTCATATTCACATCGTAAAAATGTCTACAAAATTGCCACCTCATAAAATAGTTATGTTTTCGACATGAAGCGGAGTGCCTAAAACCCCCTTAGCTGTCATAAATATATTGTGGAGATATTGTATATAAGGATATAAGGATTCAGCCTTCTCGCCGTCAGCACCAACTTGGATGATGAAGCGCTGAAGTGCCTCTTCAAGATCGAGGCGAACTACCATTGCCCCGTTGACCTCCCAGACACCACGGGATTGAACTGGAGGGAGGCGATCATCCGGTGTCTGGAGAGCGTCCAGCCCCAGTCGCAAACGCCGCTTGACCCAGAGCCCAGCTCACCATCACCCCGCTGTGCAGAGCTAGAGCCTGAGCCCACCGCTGACGGAGAGCCAGAGCCCGCCGCAACCGACAAGCCATTGCCAAGTGGAACGACAGTGCTGAGGATCGCCCTGGAGCTAGAGCCCATGACGTCAGACCACGTGCTATAGAGCTTGCCACGGGGGAGAGGGTAATGGCCAGTGAGAGTGTGGAGGGAAGCTCCGCCCACTGCACCATGGCTGAGGGTGAGCTGAGCTCAGTGGAATCTGATTTGGATATATATGCAGACATGCCCCCTCTTCTTCCGAACTCTCTGCATGTTCTGAACTATCTGCCTGCCCTGAACTGTCTGCCTGCCCTGAACTATCTGTCTGCCCTGAATTATCTGCCAGTCTTGAAACGACCATGGAGGTCATTCCCCTATAGCTGGCACTCCCAGTGCTGGGAGTGACCTTGTGGTGTGTGTGGGCAGCACACACACCGTTCCTAAACCCCCTGAACATTCTGAACTCCCGCCCCGCCTCCCTCTCCCACCTCCTCTATATCAGTCCTCAGGGCTGGGAAGGTTACTTTTAAAATGTATTTCACTACAGATTACAAAATACATGCTTTAAAAAGTAACAAAATAGTATACAAAATACAAAAGTAATGTATTTCGTTAGATTACTCAGGTTTAGTAACGTAATCTAAATACTTTAGAATACTTTGAAATACTATGTAACACAAGGGAACATATACTTGTCTTATTTTTATGTTTTACAACTCTAAATAAAAGTGACATCTACCAGTCATAAGATTTGTTTTCTTTGCATTTTTTAACAACATCAATTCCACCGCATTTCTATGAACAACAATAAAATGTTATGTCATTGTTTGAATACAATGAATGGGATTCCGTGCTGTTTCATGCTGCATTCCAAGCTTCAAAACGAATCCAAACACACCAAACATATCATAAAAGAAGCCA